>JAOTQK010076741.1:0-10040 GCA_025642025.1 Rhododendron ferrugineum
AAAATCTCAAACCGGATAACCGGTTTCGACCGAAAAATATGTTGAAACCGGTCGAAACCGGACCGGTATCACCCCTAATCCCATTCTATGCACGGTACAAGCCAAAAAACATGGAAATAAAATTTATTTGTTGCCTTCTACATCGAAGGGGACACAACGCTAGTTATTAAAGTAATTATTATATATGTGCAGGTATAAATGAAAAAAAATCATTACCAATTAAAAAAGAAAATAAGAAGAAAATGCCATAGAGCATAAACTAACAAACAAGAACAGTAAAAATCGCGATACCCAAAATCCAACCCTCCCCGTGTCACATTTGTCTTCCCCTCCCTTAGCCAACTGCCATGCGCTCGCTCTCTCTCTATCCAAACCACCCACGCACGTTTCCCTCCCACAAAAATATCTTCCTCTTTTTTAACAAATTAAAAAGTAAAACTCTAAGAATTTAGGCTTCGGAAATTAGAGGCTTTTGAGGCTCTAACACATTTGTATAGAGTATTGATTGATTGATTAATTAATCGATTTATTGATGTATTAAATATATGAACTTACTTACTTTCTCCTATAGAATATATGAATTCCACTAGGTCTTCTTAAAAAATAAATAATTACTTGTAATTTTCAAACTTAAAAATACTTCCACCGTCTCAAATTGCTGGTCTTTTTTGGACAGTCGCGTCACTCAAAAAATCGTCTATATCTCACAATCTATAATGTTTTATATAATTTTAAAAATATCATATTATAGAACTAATTGAGATCTATCAAACAAAATTCATATTGAATATAAAAATTACTACAAATTAAAAGATATAGATAATTTTTTGAGAGGTCCCAAAAAATTTGGGACAGAGTGAGTAGTGTGTTTATGAACATAATTTTTCAATTCTTTTTGCGCCATTCAAAAGATCTCATCGAGATCTATCATACAAGATCCATATTGCACAAAAAAATATTTCAATAAATCTATTATTTTTAAGCTTAAAAATTACAAATAAGTAATTATCTTTTAAGAAGGCTTAGTGGAAACGTATCAACTTTTTAATAATCACGTCTCAACCTTGGGGTTTGACCAAACTTGAGGACCCTTTTGTCCATTCGAAGACAACATGGATGTTGTCCCCACCCGGGCCGTCTGTATCGGCAATGGACGCTTAGATTTCATCTCAGCCAAACAGATTTCAGTCGTCCATCTGTCCATTGTCGAGATGAAAGTTGTCCATTAATTGCCGAAATTGGATGGCTTGGAGGGAACAATATCCATGTTGTCCCTAAGAGGCAACAGGGTCCCCGGGTTCGGTTTGACCCAATGGTTGTGTAGCATTAGGTCTAGGATTTGATACCTAGGTGATAAACCAGGTGATAAACCTGGACCCACGGTCTTCGGAGGGGGGAAAACTAATCTCCCTTCTCAATACCCCATCCAAACGAGCCCTTAGCATTAAGGTGGGTGGCTAATTGCCAACGTCAACGGGCTTGTGGTCCAATATCATTTTGTCACCTCTTCCACATGGAAGGTGAGGGTTCGATTCCCGCCATGAGTGTAAGTGTTTTGTGTGATGGTTGATGACCATTGGGCTTGGTCCACGTGTATGCTGCTTAAAGGTAGCACTTCCACATCCCCTTCGGCGTAGGCTAGACATCAATCTAATGACAACAAAAAATAAAATTGGGTGGCTAATTATTAACTAGTGGGTGTGCAAAAAATATGCTCCAATGAATTAGCTAAATAAGTTGATAACTTTGCTGATCAATATCTCACTCACTAGGTTTGGCCATTATTTACTCAGAGGGAGAGAGTGTGTGGGTGATGCAGCCAATTAAGTGTGTTATAAAAGGAGATCGGGCGGTAAGATTGTGACAAATCTTCCTTCAAACCTGTTTAGTCTGAGAATACCCAAGAATAAAAGCAAACAACAAATGATTGATTTACAGAGAATACCCAAAAGTTGACATAAAAGAAAATACTCTTTATAATTTCATATATCAGCAAAACTCAACCCTGTCCTAAGGTTTACATCTCATTTGTAATAGTACCATTACTTAAAATACTAAAAGGAAAGTGCATTTTAGCCATCCGCTTTTTGCTATCCTATTCAAGATGCTCTAATATCCTATCGTCTGGGAAAAAAACAATCATGTATTGATTTGTGGATTGATATTTCATTTGTTTGGATAATCTACTCCCTCCTCTCTCTCACACTAACGAACTCACAAACAAGAAACAGCTTAAAACTCTAGCAACCTCCATCACAAACCCCCACCTCTAATATAGTACTCCACCTACCCCAAAATTTGGAGCTACTACCCCTATGCCAATCGGAGTCTTCGGTCGCCCAAATCAACTATTATTATTTACTATACTTGACAGTCCATCCTCCTCTAATGCTCCTAGCAACATCATCAATGTTGAAGAACGCCATTTTCGGGCTGGAATGTCATCCCCATATGTTACACCATGTTTATTAGTCTAAGAAAATTTTCTGCTGTTTAGTTCAAAGAGGAATGCTACATACACTGTATCAAACCACTATACTATCCATCATATTTTTTGGGGCCCGCTCTGGGTCCTACAAAAATAAAAAAAATATCCATAAATTTTAAAATGATGTTTTATGGAGCTCTGTAAAAAATTAGCTCCAACGAATATTGGTAAGTATTATTTCTAGATTCGTAAGGGCGAAACTGTGCAGTTTTTTTCTGTATTTTTATGGGATCCGAAGTGGACCCCAAAAAAAATATAGTGGATGGTGTAGTGATTTGATGTAGTGTACCTAGACTTATTGTAGTTCAAATTAGAAAACTTTCCCCATGTGTTAATTTTCTGTTAATTTATTAGCCGTAGGGTCAAATTAGAAATTCAATCCCAGCTATATTAGATGCTGATTAGATTTTATATAAACTTTCCATTTACTGCACTATTTTATTCCAGAAAATGCAAAGTATTTACCTAAATGCCAAGGGTTGAATAAAAGGTCAACATTTATGTAGAAAAATGTGTATAAATCCAACGGTTTGTCATGTAGAGATATGTAGTCGATCCCCACACCGTCGTAAATTATATTATAGATATATGTGGACCTCATTACTATTCAATTACTAACGAATGTTTTGTAAACAACTTTGCAGGTTGCTTTCCCTGTCCTGAAAAGTTTGGATTTTGAGGATTTAGATAAGATAACAAGGATTTGGGACAACCAACCACTCTCAGAACCAGAAAAAGAAGCTAAATCCTTTTGCCAACTTATGGACATTTCTGTTTCATGTTGTGTGCACTTGGAGTATGTATTGCCCTTTTATATGCTTCCTCAGTTAAAGAATTTGCAAAAACTCATCATACTGGAATGTACGAAGATGGAGGTGATAATCTCAAACAACCCGAAGGATCAGAAAGAAGCCACCATCAATGATACCATTCTGCTCCCTCAGTTAAAGACCGTGGAACTTAAGGAGTTGCCTAATCTCGAAAGTTTATGTACTGAAACGCAACTTTTCTTCTCCAACAAGGTACAAATTAAGGTCTTTACCCTTTTTACTTAATCATGGTCATGGAAAGCACATAACAATGTGCACACATGTATAATCCTGTAGTTTCTTTGCTATTAGAAAATTAAAGAGTAGTTGATCGGTAATTGAGATTAGGGTTAATTCATTTTTCAGGAAAAAACAAAAAAACAAAAAAAAACAAAGAGGCGAAAGAAAACTATTCTCAAAGAGAAGAAATTAGAAGACTCTTTTTTTCGGCATAAAAGAGAGAAGACTTGAACTCCATTGTTTTTTCGATTATAGTGGGCTGTTGTGCCTTCTGTGGTTTTGTGTTTCTGTTTCATAAGCACTATTTTTTGTTTGCCATGTGATTTCTGTGATCAATAGTACGTTTTTAAGATCCACAGGGGGCGTTGTGCATTGTACATGGAGTTCGATTCCCAACACCATTCCTGCAACTGCTTTAAAAACATGCATGTAGTAAGATGTCTAATACTCGTAAAAAATTTAATTGAAACCCTCCCTAAAACAAATTGGTTTTAGGAGTGATAGTAGAAAAACGGTCCGACAATTACTCATGACCTTACATTTTATCCTACAGGTTTTGTATTTGTCCACGACCATGTAATATAGCGAATGGCTTTATCGTGGAACAATATATCCATTATATCTCATAATCTCTTGACAGATGATAAAGTGGATCTTTAGCTTGCTCCTCCTATTAGATGAGCATGCCTCAATAATCGTCAGAAACGTTAATTCCAATTAGCATAACTTATTCACTTAGTTACTAACGATATATACAATAACATCAATTTTGTTGCAGGATGCATTCCCAGTGTTGGAGACAATAGAACTAGACCCTGAAGGTACTTTAGAGTTTCTCCGAAATGAGATGGCCTCTATGAAAGAGGTATCCATTGAGGTTAGGATTTTTACTTGTTTTTCGTCACTTAATAAACACTTGTATGTGAATACTTACCAGAAACTATTCGACTGATGCTTCAGATTTTGAATTTTATTTTAGCTTCTAAGTTTTCCACTTTCTTTGGATTAGGAATGTGGTACAAGTGGCCAAGAAAATGACCATAATGGTGAACAAGGCTGAAGATTATGATCATGATGGTAAGGCTACATATATGTGAAAGTTTCATCAGCAAGTGGCTGCTCTAGAAGCAAAGAACTTGATCTTGTCTTTTCTTTCTTATTCCCTTTATTGACAGCCTAATTAAGTTCAAACGTAATCACGTCACTTGCTATTATTAAAGAATTATCATAATATTAATGATACAGCCTCTGACCTGATTTTTTTGGTTTTTTTAACCGAGTCTTCCTGGATTTTTTCTCTTAATTTTCATTAGATTCGATCGGGTCAAATTTTTGGATTAATCATTCGCCTAAAAGGAAGTAATCGGAAAAGGTAAAAGTATGAACCAAAATCGAAAAAAATTCACTAAAGAAGAACAAATTAAGATTAAAAAAAATGACAAAATATATATACAGTCTTTCGTGTATTTAGCACCGTCTTATATGAACTTTTTTCAATATTGTTCTAAATTTTCTTATTCCTCTTGTCATGACAAAAGATCTGAGGTACTAAATTATGACGAAAAGCTAAAAAAGAAGTAGCTAAACATTAAATAATACCGCTTCTCCTCCCTAAAAGGTAAATTAGTTCAAACAACCTATTCATATGATCAGTGTAGCAGGACATGCCTAAGAATTTTCGAGAAAAATTCAACTTTCCATCTCTGCATTTGTAGTACTATAAAAAAAAAAAGTTGCATTAATTTATAGTCTGCAATGGGCTAGCTGAGTAGACTATAGTGTTTTTTTTTATCCGCAACTATAGTGTTACTGTTTATAAAAATTCTCCTTCCCACAAGGTGTTTTCTGCTTCTATTATGTTTTAAATCCTAATGAATATCATGGCTTCAGTTTCTTAGATAATTACAATCAATATATTTTATGCAACAGGAAACCTAATGTTTGCGCTGGAAGTTATGGGCGCATTCAGGTTGCTGGGGAGACAAGAGTGCGTTGGAGTAGCCTCCTACATCCAAGTGCAAAACTTGTTCAGTTGAAGGCGCATTTGACGTTGATGATGCTTTCTCTATTTGGACTGTAAGAAGGAGAATTTTCTAGTTTTCAAGTTTGTTCGTGTTTTAAGGTACAATCGCTTTTATATGGCTTCTCTGCAGTCTGTGTTTGGACTGCAAAGAGCAGTCCGGACAATCTCAGTCATCTAAAAGTGTTTTGAACGGTTAGATTTTATCGAAAGACTATTCGCGAGGATAGTCTTTTATTCACACGAATAGTTTGTTTAATATCCGAACTCTTGATTTAAGAAATGAACAGACAAGATTGGACTACAAAGACTTCTTTGCAGTTCAACTGTAGAGAAGCTAGATCCTTTCCAAATCAGCTGGACCTCACATTGGAAACTTGTTTGTCCTTCTTGGACATCTGTTTTGCAAACTATATCTGTAATAATGTTTGTGATTTGGATTGTAATAATAAATATCGGATGAATTCTGTGATTGTAATAATAAGGTTCGTGAACTTATGAACTTACCTAAATGTCCGTTGTGCTTTTTGATGCTTGTGTTATACTCCTTTGCAGTTGAGAAGGCAATAAGATGAATTAAAAACGCATCTCGCGGAATCATAGAAATAAGAAAGACCCTTATTCCTCAATGTTTTTTAAGGAAGCTCGCAAGATGTTGGATGTAGGTTCTGTTTTGGACATTGAAGTTAAAGGAGGGAGGAATCATAATCTAAAGAAATTTGTTAAAATCCAAGAGAAAGAATTAACGGAAAAGAGCTAGATGACTTTGAGAAAGAGTTTATCTCGGAGGACAATGTTGATTTCGAGGATGAAGCATCTCTCTCTGGCCTTTTGATTCCGAATTTGGGCGGGTTTGGGGTGTTCTGTTTCTTCTGGTTTTGCTCGATGGTCTCTTGGTTTCGGTTTTGGGTTATTCTTTTGGTCGAAGTGTTAGTTGAGAGGGAGAGATAGCGATGTAGTCTTTTGCGGAGGAAAAAGAAGGGTTTATATATTTGGGGGTGGTGTTTCTTTTTAGCTCTCTATGGTTTTGTTTTTGTGTCTGTTTGGCTCTCTGACTGATTGATGATGGGGATTTTGTGTTGAGTCTGAGGTTCGCTTAGGATTTTGGCTGTTTTTTGTTGGTTTTTGTGGTTTTTTGGTGTGTAGTTGACATCTTGTCCTTTTTTAGATCTCGAGTGGTTTAGTGCCGGTGTGCCCTTGATCCTTTTAATTTTTGTAATATTTTATAAAGATTAATAAATGCTTTTTGCTTAGCCAAAAAAAGATGAATGTTTGATTTTTTTTAGATTCACAGCAATAGAGAAAGAAAGAAGAAATATCCATTTTTCCCACCCAAGTTAGGGGGATAGGGAGCTATATATATAGCATGCGTTCCCATCAAAGGTTGAATATTTTATTTGAACCATTCAATTTCTCCGTCTCGTTGAATAGATGATTCATGCAAATTCTGTCGTCATGAGAGCGAAACACATTTATCTAATAGATCATTTTCAATATCATTCTAGTTGAGTTTTTTTTTCTTCAAGATGAACATCTTTATATGACGTAGTTACAAAAATCCGATCAACTTGAATTTTACAGGTCACCTGATCAATGAGAAAAAAAAAAAAGACGAAAGATTCAAATCAAATAATCACGCGCCTGATTTTTTTTTCTCGGCAAATGAAATTTTATAAAACTCGAAAGGAGTACATCGAGAAAGAACACAATAAGCACAAAGCGCTTACTCATTCAAGAAAAAAAGAAAAAGAAAGGAATATACACACGAGCATCCAACCGAAAGTTGAATGGAACCACACCTAAAAACCCTACTTGAGTTTCACCTTTCGGATACCGTCAAGAAAGCCCTTAAAATCCTCGGCGCCTGATATTGGCCGCACAACAACGGCTCTTTCTTCCCAATTAGGGAGGCATCATAGCCAAGACGCAACCATTGGGTATCGTACCTGCGCCTGATATTGCCTTGATGAAATGTGTAATGTCTTCTACGAGGTGGCCCATCTGGCAGTAGATTCTGCTTCCAAGTTTGAGGAGCTAATGGCTATACATGAGGTATGAGATGAATTGAGAATAAAAAATAAAAATAAAAAACTATTTTTAGTTCCCTGATAAAAAAATATACCCAACATATGACCTAAAAAGAATAATAGGAGTAATGGAGTATGATGATAGGGAGGAGAGGGCTCATTTGGACATGGGATAATTTTGAAATAACCAATTTCATGCTAAAAGAAATGTATTTAATGTTGGAAGGCAACACGAATAAGGTAAGGTTTTTTGACAGGAATAAGGTAAGTTGGGTGCCTCAATTTTCTAAACAATGAATTCTGTAGACATGTAAAATTTTCAGCCAATCACAAATTGCCACATGTTGCGGGACCTGATAAATAGGGCACATCAAATAGCCAATCAAATGTTACCAAGTGTCTTTAGGTCAAAAGTTAAAATGATACGAATGAGCCAATCAAATGGTGTCACGTGTCTAAATGACGCAGTTATTATTTTTATTAAGCTTGGCCAATCAAATCAAGCCACTTGATAAAATAATAATTGTATTTCTCTTTATATAATTATCTCTCAATGATAGTTATTAAATTATAATTATTTCTTTTACATTAAATAAAGAAATAATTAAAGGGAGATAAATATGAAGGAAGTAGAGCTTGGTCATGACTCTTCATCCTACATCTCTATAAATAGAGGTGCTCTCCTCCCATATTTTTCATCTACACATTCAAGCATACAAGCTCCAGAGCTCTGAAGATCGAAGCCCTCAAGCCATCGAAGCTTTAAAGCCTCGAAGAACATTCAAGCCAAATCATCATCTTCTTCACAAATCTCGGAGAAGATTCCGCCGCTCGATCCGAGAATAAGCATCAAGCCCTCGTTTCAACAGCAGCCGAAGAGAAGAATCAGAGGATTAATTTCTTTGATTAGAAAATATCTCAGAGATTGTAAGCCCTAATTTCATACATTAATAAAATTGACTCTCGTTCAACATTTTTCCGTCTTTTTCGCAGACTCGAAATTTGTGTTCAACAAATTCCTTTGGCGAAAATGATAGTATTGTTACTAGAATTGGAGTACAATAGAATCTAAATATAATTCTTTTTCTTTTCTGTTTAGATTCTTGGTCAGGAGTAGTTAGCTTTTAGATGTTCGGCGTGTTGGCAATAACCATAAATGTACAGATTTTAGATTGAATCTTCAGATTCTGCAAATTCCTAGATTTTAAATTTTAGTAGAAGCATATAAAAATGTTTACCGTAGCTATATGTGAACTTATGATTAAGTTACAGCAGAAGTTGGTATTGTTTCAATAAAAAGCTGAAAAATCAAATTTTAAATAGAAGAATACTATCCGAAAACACCACAAGCTACCCCCAACTCTGGGAATTTTAGCATTTCATTCCTTTTTTAGCTTTTCAAAATCAATTGATTTTAAGATTCTGTTATGTAGAATTTTTTATGAACACTTCAAACTGATTTGGAATAGTTGGAATCTCAAAATTTGCACAACAAATTTCTCCTAAACACGCTTACTAACATTCATAAATTCAGTGGGAGCAAGAGCTGCTTTTTGGTAAGCTAATTACTGCTCTTATTTCGGCAACACCTTATCATTAACCCAAAAATCATTTGAATGAATTACATCAAAAAGTTTTTTTAATGCTCGGCATTATTAAGACAATTTTAATGGGTTTTAACGAAAAATTCTAGTACCCGGTAGAGTACAGTTTAAAATTTTTAAATTCAAAGGAAAGATAATTGGAAAACTATAGTATAATTTAGCTCTATTAACAACAAATATGAAATTAAATACGCCTAAATCCCTCCTGTCATACCAACTCTAATTTATTAAGTTTCAAAAGTTCTACAAGTCAAAGAAAGGATAAATAGAAAAGCTTCAAAGTAGAGTCCGGCTTCTCTCCAATCCTCCTAAAATTAGAGGATCCACCAATTCTATTCATAATGTAACACGTGGAGACTGTTTCACCCAATGGTCAAGAATAAAAGATCAATGGTTAAACTTGAAATCAAGTTGTTAATGCAGACATGGCAACCTTTTATATTTTTATATTTATCAACTTCACACCACCATGACATTACGCATAGCGTAGGATAGTTTAGATTAAGGTGTTATTTCTCTTAGTTTTTTGAGGAAATTAAATAGGCATCCTATATGGAAGACTTATTTAGGTGTCCATCCATGTGGGTTTGAATACTTAAGTCCCCATCCTCAAAATGTATTCTTGCCCCGTTATACCCCTAGTTATATATTAATATCGATATTGTTTATTTATTTATTTATATATATATAGATGTAGATATATATGACGTTACCATCTCCCACAAATTGAGGGATTAGACATAATCCCATTCCAAATCTCCCGGCCTTTTCTTTTATTACCATGCCCTCACCCCCATTTCACGGATGAGGATTCGAAATCCCATTTCAAAACAATTACTCCTACTTATATAT
>JAOTQK010076846.1:0-10033 GCA_025642025.1 Rhododendron ferrugineum
GGATTAGAACAGAAAGTTATCACAAAGGTGGAATACCTTTGGTTGAGTTTGGAAGATGTTTGAGCTTGAGTAGTGGCTTGGATGATGAATGCGGATGTATGGAGTGTATAGTGGTGCTGCTGGTCAATACCTTTCGAAGGGATGAACAAAGAGCTTTCGGGGGTTGAACTTATGACTTGAGGACTTCAAGTTGGTAACCCCTTGCAAGGGAATACATGGGGGTATATATAGGAGAAGGTGGTGAGAGTGGGGGTGTAACCAGCTGAAGGAGTGGTTGGATGGCTTGGCAATGAAGTCTTCCTTCATTAAATGCACATGGCAAGGTGATGGGGGTTGTATGAGAGAAGAGGGGAACATCCCCCTGTCCACGATCACTTCTCAGATGAACGAATAGGGTACAGGGGTGGCACAAAAGTCCTGTGAACGTGGCTGAATAAAGGTGATGGGCTACGTTTGACCAGCGTACGCTAGTCATGGACCTGCGTGCACCATTCCAAACCTGGTCAACGGTCAAATCTAACCAGTGACTGAAACGTGGCAATGGACCAGCGCACGCTAGTGTAGGACCAGCGTATGCAGGTAGGGTTTGGCTGAGGCTTTTTGGTTCTGGTTTAAAAGGGTTCGAAAGTGATTTATCTGCTCAAAGCTCAAACACACTAACATTTTTGAGGTGTTCTTGATCTTATTCATCATCGAGGAATCAAGACTGTAAGTAAACTAATCTGGACAGTCTAGAATAGGGTGTCTACAGTTTCGTTTGAGATAGTAATCGCATCCTTTTCATAACCTAGAATGACCCAATCTAGAGCTAGAATTTGGTGCGACCTTTGGAAGAATTGGCTTGTGTTCTGGATTCGCTAGACTTAGTATTAAGGAGTACGATGAAATCTATTCACCAACGACCTTTGGAAACTCAAGAGAGAATGACCGAACAGAGCAAGGTTAATTTGTTAAAGATTACTACCCGCGTGAGGATGACCAAGGGATTACGCCGATTGCCATCATCATTTATAGTCATTCGAAAGGGAAATCGTGTGTTCATAAAGTGTCTCCGCGTTAGAGTTTGTCTCGTCGTGAACAGAAAATGAAGTTTTATCAATAGAAAGATAGGTTAAGTGTCGGATATGGTGCGTGTGTCTTTCGAATCCCCAGGCGACAACCGATGAAATCCAGTTAGAAGAGGCGCTTGATCACCGCTCCTTCTAGATGAAAATCTCGGGAAGTCAATTGGAATATCGGGTTATATTTAGAGGTAAGATCTTCGTGCCGAGATAGAAAATCAAATATAGAAATTTGGCAACAAAAAGGAAGCTCAGAAATTACATACCGTTTGGAAGTGCCGCTGAAACTTTGGGCATTGTGATGCGTTATATATACAGATAGTTAGGAGGTACGAGCTGAATCCATTGCATGAGTTATAAAAGTCTGAACATGAGTTAGAAGCCGATGCATCCCATGGCGAGAATCCGATACGTATCCTAAATTTGCATAGTCAAGTGTTAAGAGGTAACCTGATGTCGTTAGCGCGAGTTAGTGCAAGTTTACATGGGAAAGGGAGGACGAAGTTAGAAAGATATACTCGTATTTGTTGTGGTTTGATTGATATGAATCTTTGACATAGATTTTGTTGGTTATTGAAATGTTGTATGATGGATAGCGTTACGGTTGGAGTATATTGATATGTTGCATGTTTGGATGGATTTGACTTAGCAAATTTCGAGGACGAAACTTCTTTAAGGAGGGTAGGTGTAGACACCACCCTGGAGCGGGGCATCGCCATACAGATTGATCGTTGCTGTTTGAATGGTTGCTTGCTACATAAACCAAGATCGTGGATATTCCCATGGCTAGGAACATCGCCACACGATAGCGGTTATCATCGAAACAGAGTCGCCACCTAGTTTAAGAAAACTAGGAAAAACAGATAGAGATTCTGGGTACAGGAGCCAAATGTACAATAAGGGGAAGGTATTAGGCACTCCTTTCTGCCCAGTCATGAGACTGGCCCATAGTTGTTCGACATATGATTAATTCATGCTTTATTCAATTCCAACACATAGTCTATTTATTTAGCCTTTAACAGTGACCAAGGTGAGCCGAGACGATAAGTAAATCATGCATCAGAGAAACAGAATAAAACAAATCTGTCCCAGAGAGATGGATCTCGTGGCCGGTGAAAAGATATCACGACCGAGAGATCCTCCTGGCTTGATGTACCAGCCGATGGATCGAAGCCCTGGCCGATGTTCTTCCTCACACCAGACTAAACAGTTAACAGAGAATCAAAAGGCTATAATTAAGCATAAAAATGGAAAATAAACCAAACCAGAGGCCCCTGGGCCTCACCACCTTGATCCTTCAGTAGCTTGATTCCTTCGGATTGAGGGTGATTGACTGAATGCTTCTTGAAAACCCTAGGGTAAGGGTTTAAACTTCGGGGTTTTGATCGTCGGATTGTGGCTACCTTCAGGAGGTTAGGGCTTTTGTAGAGGGGATTTGAGAGTGTATTTCTGCAGAATTTCGTGGCTGATGGGGGTGTGTTGGTATATGAATTTCGTTTTTATTCTCGGAACCCTAAAGCCCTTTATATAGGCAATTGGTGACTCACTCTGGCCAATCAAATGGCATGAATCGAAATGGAATTCTAGGGCAACAAGACCTCTAGACGAATCTGCTGCGTAGCCCGAACGCATCGGAGAAAGGCTGCTAGGTTTTGAGTGATCGGATCAAACGATCGACAAAACATTCCAGAATTTGGAAAATAGACGATCTGGCGGTCGAGCCATCAATCTGGCGGCCGAGGAAAGGATTAAGCGGCCGAAGGATAGACCTGGCGGCTGAAGAATCAATCTCGCAGGGAGATTTTCAAGCAATGGGCTTCACGTGTGAAGAAATGATGTTAAGGCCGTGAGATCAATGTTACGGCCGAAAGATAGATTTTCCTGGGATACTGTATTTCTGTCTGAAAGGCTATTTGGCTCTGGATTGGGTCCTCTAAGTGGCTAAAAGTACTCACCAAAAGTCCTAAGGTTCACGAGAAGTCAATCAGCAATCATTGTATCCATTCATCATCGGGATGGTCCCCAAGGTGGGACTTGAAATAATCGTTAGGCCAAATTGGGGTGTCTACAGATGCCCCTCTTTGACTGAACTTAGACAGATCGCGAGACATGTTTAAGTAAGAGTCAAAGCTGTAAAAGCAACTCAATTTGGTCCAACCACTATTCCAAGGGTTTTTGAAAAAGGTTTTAGTTATGATCGGGCCGGGAGGCTGCCTGCGTATTCCACAGGGGAAATTCAGACCAACAGTAGTTCGGAAGGGCAATAAAGAAAAAGTTTGGAGGATTAGAAACAGAAGACGTACCTTCGGGCTTTAAAAGCCGTAGTGCAACGTACCTAGGCTAAGCCAGGATTTTGGCAGAGAGTAGTTGGAGGAGCGCGCGGCTGCCGGGGAATTTTTGCGAAGAGCTTTCTTCAGAATTTTGGAGTAGACCAATACACAGTAGGTGAGTCGTTTGCTTTTCTTGATCATCCTTACTTTGACTGAGGGGAACTTGGTAGAGTAGCCTATCCTTGCCGGTTTTTGGAATCCAAGCCATCTGCTGAGGATGAATCGGATGCCGGTTTTTGAGATATGGGTGGAACCCAAGCCATCTTTCAGAGACGAGTTGGACGCCAGTTTTGAGATATGGCGGGCGCAAGGCCAGTAACTGGAGCACGAAGTGTTGAGATGAGGGAACCGAGGCGCGGAGCCGGTTGCAGTCATGAGGCGAGAGCCTGAGGGGTTTAGAGCTTCGAGCTTGATTGAACCGAAGCGCGGAGCTGGTATTGATCATAAGGCGAGAGCCTGAAGAGCTTGGCAGATTTGAGGCATAGAGCCAGTTGCATTCACAAGGCGAGAGCCTGAGGTGTCGGAGCTTAGAGCTTGACGTGATTTTGAACAGAGGCATAGAGCTGGTTGCATTCTGATGGTTTATGCACGGAGCTTTCTCATCATAAATTTTGGCGTAGAGCCAAAGGATCGAGGCGCTGAACCGATCAATAAAACCGAGGCTTAGAGCCGGTTGGTTGTAGGATTGACCTGTTTCATGAGAGATAGATTCAAAATGTGTGTATGTGATGATGATGATTGTTAGATGTGAACAGATATGATGATGCAGACTCGATGTGATAATGGTGATACAATTGATGTTTATGTGCACGGGCCCGTGCGTGTGTGTTTGATTTAAGCTTAGAGCTTCTTTCAAGTTTTGGACTTGAGCATTCAGAGCGTAGAGCTCGAGCATTCGGACGGCAGAATCCGAGCATTCAAAGTACAGGCTTTGAGCATCCAATACACAGTGGTTGGGCATTCAAGCGTAGAGCTTGAGCATTCAAGTGTAGAACTTGAGCATCCAGTACACAGTGGTTGGGCATTCGAAGAGCTTCGAGCATTCAAAATGTTTGATTTTGAGCATTCAAGAGTAGAGCCTGAGAATAGATGATATCTTGTTGATTGAGGCATGGAGCTTGTTGAGAATTGATTGGTTACGGCGTAGAGCCTGTTGAGATAATGGGCATAGAGCCGCTGAGATGATAGGCTTGGAGCCGCTGAGATAATGGGCTTGGAGCCGCTGAGTAAGCCTAGAGCTGTTAGGTGATAGTAGAGCCGCTGAGTTAGTGATGGGCTTGGAGCCGCTGGGTAGCTTCATAGTAGTGTTGAGCTCGGAGCTGCTGAGTGAGCGGGCGTAAAACTGTTGAGATAACGAGCATAGAGCTGCTGAAGTAATTAAGCTGCTGAATGACTTGGTATGGGCGTAAAGCCTGTTGAGTTGGCGTAGAGCCTGCTGAATGATAGATGCGGGCGTAGAGCCGCTGAGATAGCAAGCTTAGAGCTGCTAAGATGATAAGTGTGGGCGTAGAGCCGCTGAGATAATGGGCTTGGAGCCGCTGAGATGATGGGCTTGGAGCCGCCTGAGTTGTGGGCTTGGAACCGCTGAGTTGTGGCTTTGGAACCGCTGAGATGATCATTGCTGAGTGAGTGAATACGGGCATAGAGTGGCTGAGATGTTGAAGATGGGCGTAGAGCCGTTGAGACAGTGAGCACGGGCATATAGCCGTTGATGTGGTGAATATGGGCGTAGAGCCGTTAAAATGGTTCGCTTGGGCGTAGAGCCGCTGAGATTTGGTGAAGGTAGTGAGCGTGAAACTTGAAGCAATGAGCAAGGTGCTGCTGATAGTAAGTGCGGAGTTGCTGAGATAACGAGCTTAGAGTTTGTTTGCAGAGCTGCTGGATGATGCTGATTATGGGCATATAGCCCCTGTAGGGCTATCGAAGCAATGAGCACGTGGTGCCGTAGATTTCGGCGAAATTTAGAGCTACCGTGGTGATTACTGAGTGAATGGAGCTACAGAGCTGTTGAGTAGCTTGAGTATAGGGTTGCTGAGCTTAAAGTGGCTTGAGTAGTGAGCCTGAGGTGGTGATAGTGAATATAGGCGTAGAGCCGCTGAGATATTGAGCATAGAGCTGCTGATGGTAAATATGGGCATAGAGCCGCTAGGGTTGCTTGATAGCGATGAGCTTGGGCGTGGAGCCGTTGGGATATCGAGCATAGAGCTGCTGAATGGGCTTAGAGTTGTTGAATGTACTTCCGGAGCATAGTTATTCGGGCATAGAGCCTGAGTTGGATGTATCAAGAGTCCTTTGATCTTGTGAGCGAGAGCCCGAATCTGATAATCTTTAGTGGTCAAGCGACCAGCAGTTTGTGGAGAGAGTGCTTCCTCACGTGCTTAGGTGTGCTTCCAAGACTAGTTCTGACAATATTGCTTTTGCTCGAGAATGCCCCCAAGGCTGATTTGATTTTACTTCTGTTGGTTATGGACCCAGAACTTCATAATTGCTTGGATTGGATGCTGACCAAAATCGGATGCTGCTGTGGGAGATCGATTAGGGGGCCAGGAAATTGATTCCGCGGCCGAAGAGTTGATGATCCGGCCGAAGGATCGATGTCTCGGCCGTGGGAACTTCACGGGTCATTTTATCTTTCTCCCTCACCGTTTTCGTCTTTCCTCTCGTCTGAACAATCTCCCCTTCTCTCCGGTCACCGCAGTCGTCTACCAGTCGTCGTTCCTCCGACCACCACCGTTCTGGTCGTCATTTTTCTTGACTGCCATGGCTTCGTCGCCTCTTCCTCTTCCATCGTCCGATGTTCTTGCCACGTCTAGAGACGCGGGCAAAGCTCCGGCCATCGAGGCCACGGTTATTGGCGGGGTTTTGAGTACCTGTGTCCTTCGGTCGAGTTGGCGTACGCCGATTGTTGGGGGAGATTCTTCGCAACCGAATCCTCCTAATACTGAGTTCGAGACTCCTTTTGATGTGGGTAACGATGTTTTGCCTCCGTTTGACGCTGCTATGTACATCCCTCCCGTTCACATAATCGGGCGTGGCGGTTCATTGCGGTATCGCCCTCCTCTTAGCGATGCTCCGCCCAAGGTTTTGCACAGAGAGCCGGAGCATTTTGGTTTTACCAATCTGAAGGTACATTTCGTCCTGCCAACAATATTGTTTGAATAAGAATTCACAGAATAATGTTTGATATTTTGGAAATGAAATTGAGTTTTAGGAATTGCCCCATGTTTAAGAGATTTTCCTATTGTATTGATCCTTTCTTGTATTTTGTCAGGCACACGAGAAGTTGCGTGTATGGGGGAGCGGTCATTAGGTTTTTGAATGGTACGAGAGGCTTTCTCAAGGTGCTAAGGACGTAGTTGCTTTGGCTGGATTTGAGTAGTTGATACTTGGCTTTCATCTTCCGAAAGCAGAGCTGGGATTGACCACAGCACTGGTGGAGCGATGGTGGGACACCACCAATACCTTCCATCTTCCTAAGGCCGGAGAGATGACAATCACGCCAGGTGATTTTGCTTTGCTTACGAGTTTGAGAGTTGGCGGCGATCCGCTTCCGATAGATCCGAGGATTCATGAGCGAGAGGGGGCCCTCTCATACCTCCTAGGAAAAGTTCCTGAAGTGCCAGCAGGTGGCCATATCACATATTCCTGGCTTCGGGAACAGTTTGACCGCGCGGGCATTGAGTTTGATGTATCGACACAGCAGTTGGTGAGGGCTTTTCTTCTTTACCTCCGTGGCCAAACTCTATTTTGTAACAAGGAGAACTCGGTACACATTCAGTTCTTGGTTGCATTGGTGAATTTGGAGACTATAGTAGAGTTCGACTGGGGGACTCCTGCTTTAGCTACGTTGTATGGGCACTTGAGTGCTTGTTCTCGGGGTGTCAGCCTCTCGCTAGGCGGGCACCACCGCGTTCTCGAGGTATATGCTTCAGCTTTCTGCATTGTTTCCTTATTGTTTTAATTTTTGTAACTCATGCTTATCTTCGATCTTGCTTGTAGCTCTGGGCTTTTGAGCACTTGTTACAGTTTCCTCCTACGACGAGGCATACAGAGTAGAGGTTTGTTCCACAAGCGGTTCACTGGTTGAAAGGAGTTCGAAAGACGCGGTCGCCTGCTATGGACCTACTAGCTTGGAGGCGAGTCTTGGATCGCTTGACAGTGGACCAGGTATGATGCATCCTATCCTTTCATCTTCATGTGATTTCTCTATTTTGTTTTGCTGATGTTGTTTCCCTTTTCACAGGTGCAGTTTGACCCATGGGGCACCCTGCTTGACGATGCTCCCTTGGAGTTGACTTCAGCTCGGGCTCTGGATAGCCAGCATTTCCTTCTGGAGGGGCCCTTCTCGAGGGCTTGGTACCTTGGAGACAGGGTGGCGAGTCAGTACTTCCTGCTCAGAGGCGTTGCAGCTTGTTCCTCTCCCTCCTCCAGCTGGCATGAGGTTGATTCATCTTTTGACAGGAGAGGGCTTGCTTCTTGCTCTTGAGAGACAGTCAGCCATGAGTTTTCTTCGGGCGGGAGATTATTCGACCTTCCGTCTGGCTTCGCTGGCCTTGCCTACCACCACCACGGCTGCTACTCCTCCTTCTTGGCCACGGGCTCCTAGTTTCATCTCTTTCCATAATGCTAATGGAGAAGAGGAACGTTTGACGCTGATTCCATGTACCTCCCAACTCTACGTGCTTCCTACTGGTGTTCAGCAGGTAATATCACGGATTTTGCTTTGGTTTCTTTTGATATTGTTCCTATGTTTTGCTATATGATCAACTCCTCTACAGGTGCCTGCGGACATAGTTCAGGAATGGTTGCGTGCATTCCAGAGTGCAGAGGCCTTGGTTTGACGGCAGCGAAGTCGGATAGTCGTGGTACGTATCCTCTGATTTCTTTTCTTTCCATCCCTATTTCACGTGAGCTTGAATGTCGACATACTATGTTTTGCAGCTTGAAGCGGAGCGGGTGCCGACGGTGTCGGTTACTCAGAGTGCTTGGGTCAGCGAGGGCGGGAGCACCAGGGCTGGTGATGGAGGTGCTGGAGATGGTGATAGAGTTGACGATGGGGGTGAAGGTCAAAGGATCAACATCTCAGTTCCCGAGCGTTTCCGTCCTTCTTCTTCTAGACATGCACCCAAGAGGGGGTGCGGGCAGTAGTTTAGCTATTCTCTTTATAACTGTATTTGTTAATTCCAGAACGGATAATAATATGTATTTTTATGAAGCAACTTCAGCATGTTTGGCAAGTCTTTATGATTTGTTATGTTGTACCCAAGATACTCCAGGATTGTAGGCAAACTGGCTTAAAATAGGTATTTTCTTATGTTAAAAGTTGATAGCTTTTCGAAAAAGGATTTTGTAGCAAAACTGTTCTTTTGAAACATTGGCTGAGGAATGGATTACTCGGCCGAGATTTCCATTCTTCGGCCGTTACTTCTATTTCCTTAAAGAAGCTGAACCTCTTGTTTTTAGCCAAGTGGCATTCTTTTCCTCTTACGCTTGAATCATGATTCGTGCCCTTTATTTGCTTTTGCCATTTTCACAGTCTCTTTGCCATGTTTTTGGATTTTTGGGATATCTTGTCCCTTATGTTGGTGACTTTTGAGTCAGGAAGGACGAGTAATGATTCTCGCGATCTTTTGTTTTAGTCAATTCTTTGAAAAATGACTAACTCATCTTTTGCGAGCTCAATACGCAGGGTTAGCTATACCGATCATTGAGTACAAATGCTTTCCTTCTCTCCAAATGTTTGGGCCGCATTTCAATGTGAGATTGCCTACGTATCCCAATAAGGGAATCAGGCCTTTTACGTAGTTCCAAGATCACCACTTTTGAGGTTGGGTTTCCACTCTTGGTTTTTCTTCTCACATGCTCTTGATTTTGCCTAGGTTACCTAATGGAGGTTGAGTCCCTAGCAAGTTTTTCTTTGAATGCCTTAACTCTAAGTTTTCTCACGGAGATAACGTCTTCTTCCTAAGTTTTGACAAAAACCTAGTTCTAAGTAATCAGGGCTTGTCCCCTCTTTCTTTTTGTTGGCAACATAAAGAATTAGATTCTTAAAATTTCCTTTCTTTGGCAAAGAGACTGTAGTGTATAGCAATTGCATTTCAAGGATCAAACCGTTTAATAAGCACAAAATGGAAGTTTATTTAGCTATAGAAAAATGCCCAAACAGGGGCCCAAAACGTGTCCTAGCTTGATTTTAGAAAATGAAAGTAATGTTTTTGCCATGTCATGCAATTAGTACAACATCTCGGGAGTTGCTCCTTTTTCCTTGCCTTTCACAATTTTATACTCTTCTCCACCCTCCTTTTTGCCAAATAGAATCTTTAGGTCAAACTCAGCTAGCACCTTGGTCCAGTCTTCGGGAATGAGGGATGAATTTGTTGATTCTTCTTCCATATCACTGTCAGTCCATTCTTGATCGAAGAAGATCTGCATCCCAGAAAGCCTTTGCTTGGTGGTTTCATCTTCCCATGTTTCTGTGAAACCACAGAATGGGAAGTCTTCGCCTTCTCTCACAAACCAACCATTGAGTGTTTTTGGGATCATGAGTTTCTCTTCTTTGACCTTTTGTAGACACCCCAATTTGGACCTATTAAATATCCTTAATTTGCACCCTCGAGGCTCCCCGATGATGAAAAGGAATCA
>JAOTQK010076866.1:0-10032 GCA_025642025.1 Rhododendron ferrugineum
GGAGTAGTAACCATGCTGAAGTAGGAATATTAATTATTTCTTCTTTCTTGGCTTTAGATCTTCAGCATGGTGGACTCGAGAAGCATCTCGCCGAGCGTAGATCCTGAAGCATACCCGACCCTCCTGGAAACCATCCAGGGCCTCGGCAGAAACTATCGATGCTTTGACGAATTCTCAAGCAACTTCCCTACGTGTGCCGAACAACCCATCATCCACGTACCCCTCTAAATGGATGACAGATCATCCAGGGACATACTCTATGGCCAGGGCGATTCTTTCAGTGGAGACGCCGATCAAGATTTCGAACAAGAAGTCGATCACTCCGAGAGGACGGCAGCTGGGCCGATGCCAGTACTTCGTCGGGGTGTGGTCCAGCGAACGCATCCGAAGCAGGAGCGGCGAATGCCCCGCCGAGGCCACCGAGGGACGTTGACCTCATCCCTCCCTTGCCAACCGGGCTTAGACCCATGCCGTACAACAATCTCTACGGCGACGGGCCAGGGGGCTTCACCAATGAATTCCGGGTGAAGTACGTGATCCCGGATGATGTTCTGGTGTAGAGGGTGACTGCTGAGAGAATCCCCTTCGGCAAAGACTTCATCGTACTTCCACTTTACGCCATCACCGAGGGAGGGGTGAGGTTTCCGATGAGCCCCTTCCTCCGCTACTTCTTGGAGTCATACAGACTTGCGCCGATACATGTTGCATTGAACTCCTGGCGCATTCTTTGTTCGGCGATTAGATTAGCCGAGACAAATGAACTGCCGTTCTCTTTGGGAGACTTGATGCTCATGTACATGGTATCAAGGAACCCTAAACACGACAAGTGCTACCTCCCCACCAGACTTTGGTTTGATCACTTGGTGGACCGGCTCTATGACACCGAGAAGTGGGGGAACGTCTTGGTGAAGGTCTCCGGGAATTTTGAGTGCAGACCCATAAACCCCCTTCTTGACTGTCCCTTCCCGTCCAGGGTTGGCGCGGCGGTAGAGAGGCCCTTCAAGATCCCTCGAGTGCGAGGGTACCCTGGCCTCGGCTATATGGACAAACCTGGTATATATTCCTCTTTATTTAATGGTAAACTGCATTGGCTTTTTCCTTCTATATTCTCCATACTGACTTCTTTTTCATCTGCAGATTGCTCCGCACCAAACAAGGCCCTCTTCTTAACCGGCAGGTGGCCAAATCTGATCGCCCTTCTTCAGTGTGCCAAACGGAACGCACCTACGCTGCTCGGCCACGAACCCACTTACTCCGACTTCGCTAACCGCAAGGACAAGAGTAAGATGGTGAGGAAAGCTGTGGACCTGGCCTCCATCGCCGGGCAAGCGCTTCAGATGCAATACTTGGCCCAAGATCTCACCACTTCCCATCTGCCCATCCGGCCAGAACAGCCGAAGCAAGTCCCAGTTGTGCAGCAGGAGCAACCGGAGCAACCTCTCGTGGGTGTTCCCACTCTGCCACCCCGCTCCGGCCACCGAAGATCAAGCCACTCGATCGATGAAGAGGCAGATCTTAAGGCTGATAAGAGAGCTAAGATTGCCGAGGACGACGTGGAAATCATTGGGGACAGCCATGCCGAGGCTGATGAATCCCCAGAGCTCTTCGAGCTGGAATTTCTGTGCCCAGCGGGCACACGATAACCATTGCCGACAGTCTTGCGGAGAATCCTATCCTGGCAATGACCCTTCTCAAAGAAGTGGCTCTCCCAATGGACATGGAAGACCTGCCCACAGCGAAGGCCAAAAACATGGCTGAGCTGTGCCTCCATCTTGCCAAGGTACATCTCCACTTTATACAATCCCTTCAAAATATTCCTTTCTAGACTCTAACCCTCTTATTGCAGGCTGGGCAGTGTGCTAGCCGAGCTTTCGATGATATGGACGCCCTTCTCGAAACCAGGAGAACCCTCAGGGGGGATCTGCAGGCGCAGAAGAATGAGGCAAGGAAGGCCGCCGAAGAGATCGAGAAGATGGAGGCAAAGATTGTTGACGCGGCCACTGTAGAGGAAGAGAGGAGCCAGCTCTTGTCTGAGGTTCGTGACCTCACCGCCGAGCGAGGCTGAAGGAAGAGAAGAAGCACTCGGAGGAGAAGCTGCTGAAGTTGCTTGAGGAGGCCGGCGATGCTGGCTTCAATGAAGCAGGTGAGCAATACAAGCTGCAGGTGGAGAGGCTAGTCACAGATGCCTACAACAATAGCTTTCTTTTCGTCGTCACCAACGCTAGGGCCAGTTTTTCTATTAGAAGGTAGCGGGTCTCGGCGGGCAAAAGCGCCTTACTGATATAATAGACCGGCTGCTGGTCCGTGCCCGTCGCATTCTTGGAGACCTCCCGCCGAACCAGAACAGCGCTAACGGCATGTTCGGAGACGGCAAGGTAGAAGTGGAGCTCATCCTCTTCCTTGGACACGACAAGCAAAGGGGCTTAGTACAAACATCTCTTCAGCTCAGCGAGAGCGCGATCGCAATCTGCCGTCCACATAAAGCTTCTTCGGCTGTTCCCTTTTATTGACTAAAAAAATGGCTGGCAGACATCCGAGGACTTGCTGATGAAGCGATTAAGGGCAGCAGCCATGCCGGCGAGACGCTGAACCTCCCTTGTCGTGGCCTGGGCCGTGATTTCTTGTATGGCTTTGATCTGACTTGGGTCGGCCTCAATTCCCTGATGGGTAACTAAGTGTCCAAGGAACTTGCCAGAGCCAACGCCGAATGCACACTTTTCGGCATTCAGCTTCAAGCCAAACCTCTTCAAAACGCCAAAAATCTCGCCGAGGTGGAGAAGATGATCGGCTGCTTCCAAACTCTTGGCAACCATATCGTCGATGTATGCCTCCATTATCCTGCCGAGTATCCCTTTGAATATCAAGGCTATCATACGCTGAAACGTAGCCCCGGCGTTCTTGAAGCCGAAAGGCATCACCAGGTAGCAATAGGTGCCACTGGGAGTGATGAATGCCATCTTCTCCTGATCCTCTTCATCCATGGCAACCTGATGGTACCCCCTATACGCGTCCATGAAGCTCATCTGAGCGTACCTGGCGGTAGCATCTACTAGTTGGTTGATCCATAGACAAGGAAATTAGTCTTTTGGGCATGCATCATTCATGTCGGTGAAATCAACGCACAAGCGCCATTTGCCATTCTTTTTCTGGACTACCACTGGATTTGCCAACCAAGTTGGATATTGGACCTCCCGAATCGCCCCGGCATCGAGGAGGCGCTCTACTTCCTCATTTACAACATCGGCATGCAGTGCCGAGGACAGTCGCGGTTTTTGCACAATGGGCCTCCTGGCCGGATCAACATTCAACGAATGTTTTATCACATCAGGGCTGACGCCTGGCATTTCATATGGAGTCCAAGCAAAAACTTCCATATTTTCTTTGAGGAACTCGATCATCTGCGCCCTCTCGGCATCATCAAGAGCCGAGCCAATGAGAAAAGAGCGGGTCCCATCTTTGTTGATCGGAATCCGGACCAAGTCCTCCACGGCCCTATCACTGGCCGGTCTTCCAACCTCATCTGGCCCTTGCAGCGCTTCTTTCATCCCTTCGCCGGGGGTGGCCTCCTCCGGCATCCCAGGGACCTCTATGCATTGTACCTCATTTGCTTTGCCATTCATGCAGACAGAGTTAACAAAACACTTCTTGGACGCCATCTGATCACCCTTGATAGTCTTCTGTCTCCCAA
Source organism: Rhododendron ferrugineum (assembly GCA_025642025.1). Lineage (NCBI taxonomy): Eukaryota > Viridiplantae > Streptophyta > Magnoliopsida > Ericales > Ericaceae > Rhododendron > Rhododendron ferrugineum. The sequence continues at coordinate 3,689 of JAOTQK010076866.1, forward strand.
ATTCTCCGATGAACCGAATACATTGGTGAAGTGTGGATGCCACAGCCCTCATGCCGTGCAGCCAGTTTCGTCCCAGGATCGCGTTGTATGGGCTCAGCGAACTGACCACTATGAATTCCACAACTAGCTGCACCGAGCCAGCATATACCGGGAGTACGACCTTGCCGAGTGGGTAGACCGGGATCCCTGTAAAGCCAACCAGCAAGGCGTCCACCGGGGTCAACTGCTCCTTGGTAAGGCCAAGGACCTTTAACGCCGAGTAATACAGTATCTCCGCCGAACTCCCCTGGTCGATCAACACGCGGCGGACCATCTTTCATTGGAGGGGGATGGAGAGAACCAGTGCGTCAGCATGGGGAAAATATATCCCTTCCATGTCTTGCTCGGCGAATGTGATCTCCCGTGTACAACGAGCATCCATTTTTCGTTTTCAGGACGGTCGAATCACCATCACCTCGAACGGGGAAGGCGGGTATAGTTGCCTATGGAGTTCGGTGGCCCGGTCCTGGCTTATTGGCCCGTGGATGCATTGTACCACGCCGTCCAGAACCTGGGTTCTCGGTTGGATTCCTGCATCTGGTGACTTGGTTCGGTCGATCCACCGATCCATTCTTCCCTGTCGGACAAGCTCTTCAAGATAGAGCTTAAACGGCTGGCACGCCGTTGTGTAATGGCCTTGTTCATTGTGGAATGAACAGTATATTCGCTGGTTCGGTTCCCGCCCATCAACGGTCCCTAACTTCTCCGCCGCCCCCGTTGGCCACTGAAACCCTGGCAGCCGTCCGCACTCTCGGAGCACACGAAAGTTGGGTTCTTTGAAATAGGTGGTGATGGCAAGGTGATCTCGTCCATCGCTTGGAGGCCTGTCCCACGTCTTGTCGCCTCCCTTGTTTCCGCCGGTCTTTGCACCCTCCCTCTTGCACATGATGTTAACCTGCTTCTTCAACTCCTTTGCTGCCGATTTAGTCTGTTCGGCTACCTGTGCGACATCGGAGCCACCGATATACTCTTCAAGTTCTATGTACCGAGCAACGGTATGCATGAGGTCAGACATATCATTCGGCGGCCGTAGCATCAACTCCTTGGACAGGTCAGAACTTCTATCCAGGTCGCGCTTAAACGACGTAGCTGCAGTCTTTTGATCACAACTCTCAACCATGTTGTAGACATTGTAGAAGCGATCAGAATAGTCCTTCAAGGATTCGCCAGCCTTCCGCCGTAGATCTGTTAAAGATTCAACTGTCTTCGGTGATTGCTAGACACAAATCGTGCCGTGAACGAGCGCTCCAACTCGCCGAAGCTGCTTATTGACCCCGATTTTAATTGTGTATACCACAGCATGGCAGTATCCGGCAGGCTCAAGGAGAACGTTCGGCACATCATTGCCTCACTCAACCCGTAGAGCGCAGCCATGGACCTGAATTGCTGCAAGTGGGTCGGCGCATCCGACTTAGCATTGTACCCATGATGTTCGACGCAACGGCCGCCGAAGGGGTGATGCACGTCTCTCGGATTACATCTGGAACGTTTGTCAGAGAGAGGGACCTGGACCCCTCGGCCACCTACGCTCGGCTCAGGTGAGTGCCGCTACTTGGATCCTGACACCTCATTTCCTTTCCCTAGGGGGAGCGTCGCGTGCTGTGGTGCTGCTCGATAAGTCGCTCTCTCACCGGTCCGGGTATTCACAACAGTCAAAGCTCCACCACCGCTACTGACCTCACACCTCTCATCTGGGAGCAGCCCCTGGTTGTCCTCTTCTTGAACCCGGGAAGGTCCGGCTGATCACCTCAGGGAATGCCCTCGAGAATTACGGGCGGAGTGCCCCGGTGAACGCCGTTGTGATCGGCTTGCTGGATGCCCCGGCGAGTATTGTCGTGAACGGGTGGCCGCCCCTTTTCCATGGTCGTTTCGCCGATCCCCTGACCTTGTCGTGTATCGGTCATCTTGGCGGCCTTGAGATCCAGCGGGGTGGTCGTGAGAATTTTTCGCATCACTTCCCCCGTTACCGATCCGAGGAACCACCTCGGTTCGTGTCTGCCCTCGTGAACTCGAGTGGGCGCTCAATGCCGTTAAAGTAAAAAAAGAGGGTACTAAAAAGTAAAAAGTACTGGTACGGATCGGAGTTATAGCTCATGCTAGTTGATAACCAGAGGTGCCAGCAAGGATCCAAAACTAAAGTTGGTGCATCTCCCAAACAGAAAACCAGCAAAAACAAACAGACCACTGGACTACACAATCAACTCATCTAATTTACTCAATCAAACTGACCACAAAAAATTCTCAATTTCGTCATGGATTACAAACCCTAATTTTTGGGGGTCCCCCAATTTTAGGATCCTTAGATGGAGAATCTAGGGCGGCTGGGCGCAGAGAGAGAGACCTTGGTCGAAGTTCGAGCACATCGTGGGTGGTGGTGCGGTGGTGGTGGTCGCCAGAGGCCCAGGAGTGGTCGCCGGAGTGGGAAAGGCAATGGTGGTGGTCAGCTGTGGTGGGGATGGTGGCTGGGTGTGTCACCCCTCTCACCCCCTCACTCTCTCTAGTCTGAAAGCTACATTCTTGTAAGCTTACAAATCTAAAACTTTTTTCGGTATTCTTGACTTTTCGTAATTTTTTGTTTAGCTTTTCGTCATAATTAATGGTGTTAATCCTTCGTCTCGACGAGATGAATAGGAAAAGTATAAAAACATGGACCGATTTTTTTTTTTATCGACAAAAGTAACATTTTATTAGGGGAAGGGAAAGGGAGTCCAACCAAAAGTTGGAACCGTACAACCAAAGGGTAAACCCCAATTTACACCTGAGGGCGTAAAGTGCCTAGATAAAACAATGAAAAACATAACCAACCAGAAAGGCGTAAAAGCCCATATACAACAATAAAGCCCAGCCCAAAAAACCTCAAAACCTAACCCTAATAGAACCGCCGCCGCCCACCGAAAGAAACGGATCCACCACCACCACCAGTTGAACACACCTCCGACTCCCACCTAGCCACCTCTAGCCAACACCACGGAAGATTCAACCAAACCCAGAACATCACCAAAACCTGTCGCGCGAGCTACAACCAAACCTTTAGGTGAGAAACCGGGCCGTCTAACAACGACCACAGCAGGAGCCAAAACACCGACCGCTCCACCCAACCCCAAGAAAGCCTAGCCGTTATATAGGTGCAATTGGAAGTCCAACCGACAAACGTTGATAGGACTAACAGCCGTGCAACGGGGACACACAACAAGGGTAGAGGGTCGGAAGACCATACCAGAGCCGACCTTGTCGGACAACCGAAACCCTCTGATGCGAGCTGCCATGAAGCACATCAAGCTGGCTCCAAAAAACGGCAATAGTGTTAGACTTAATCCCACATCGTTCATTTAAGCCGCCCAAGCTTGGTTAATATATTCTAGAGGTTACTCTACCTATTGCCAATTGGTTTTAGGTTGGAACCCTCCAAGAATCTAACATGGTATCAGAGCTAGGTCTTGGGTGACCTCACCTCACGTGGTCAAGTCTCCGTCGCCCGAGTCAATCGCCTCATCTCATCAATTCATACCTCCACGTGCATTCGAGCTACACGTGAGGGGGAGTGTTAGACTTAATCCCACATCGTTCATCTAAACCGCCCAAGCTTGGTTAATATATTCTAGAGGTTACTCCACCAATTGCAATTGGTTTTAGGTTGGAACCCTTCAAGAAATTTAACAAATAGGAAGACAGCCGCTGAAGTCCATGAACACTAGCACCGCCACGGATGCCACGAATGCCACCGTCACCACCACCTCGTTGCCTATGCCGATTGATTTTGTGATAAAGAAAAAAAGAGGGAAAAGGAAATCGGAAGGGAAAGAGAGGGTGAAGGCTGGAGAAGGGGATGTTGACAGAAGAAACGGAGAAAGGGAGGAGAGGAGCCCGGGGGAGGAGGGGGTGGCGCCTCCACACACCCCTCGGTGGTTGTGTAGATCTGGAACTTGAAAAGGTTTCTAGAGAGAGAGGGCTTTGTAACAACATGGACCGATGTTAAAAAAAATTCAAATAAGACTGCACTTTAGACAAATAAGATAACTGTTTGATATTTTTTTCGTCTTTAGTGATTTTTTTTTACTTTCCATCATAATTTTGTACTTTTAGGCTCCTCCCGTTGAGACTGATGATTAATCTAAAAATATCACTCAAATCTAACAAAAATTCAAATAAAAGAACAAAACACACAAAACAGAAAAAATAATTAAGTTTACAAGAATGAGGTCGGAATTTATCGAACGAACAGGCGAAAGCCGTGTTTTTCTATTTTTGATTTTTCACACTTTTTTTTGGCTGGGTTAAATCAGTGGGTCCCAAAGCTGACGTGGCATGTTGTAACCATGTTGTAAAGGGATGTTGTGAACGTAGCATTTCTGCAAGTTGAATTCTTGTTTTGAAAATTCGAATGGCTGCATTCCACGCCCTCCTATTATGACATTTCTTATTAGCTTTCCTTCTCTAGCTTTCTTTGCATTCCACTTGAACATTTAAATAGTATCTTCATGTAACTCATCTCTCTCATTGTTAAAGTGCATTAACATCCAAGTTCCAACACTATGTGTCCCTCCTTAAACATGTATCTCCATGCAGTACTCCTCTTGTTTCTTTCATGGCTCCTCCTATTAGCACAACCCACAGTACAAGCAAAAAACATAACCGTCAACATCGCCAACGTAACCTTCACAAGCTTCCTCGGCACCAAGCCCGGATGCCAACGTAAATGCGGAAACCTAAGCGTCCCTTACCCGTTCGGCATAGGGGCTGCCTGCTTCTTCCATCCGCACTATGAAATCAGCTGCAGCAATACTTCAAAGCCCTTCTTGGGCGGCCTCGAGGTCTTATCCATCTCACCAACTCAAGTCCGGGTCCGAAACTTAGTCGCTTCCATGTGCTACAACAAGACCGGGGCCGTGACCCATGATTCTGGCGTGCCCTCGGTTTCGTTGCCGTTTGAATGGCCATACACGTTTTCGGACACCGCGAATAATTAAGTTGACGGTCGTCGGCTGCGATGACTTTGGCGAACTCTGGGCTGATAGTCAATATTCCGGGAGCCTCACTAGTGCATGTGGGTCCATATGCTCCAGCAGTACGGACATGACTGGTGCAAATTGTCCCGGTATTGGTTGCTGCCAAACCGATATTCCAAAGGGGCTCAAGAATTTCAACGTTTCCCTTAGAAGCTTTAAAAGTCATACCCAGGTTTGGACTTTTGTATTCGTTTTTTTTTTCTTTTTGACAACCGACACGTGAAAAAATAATTAAGGAAATCATTAAAAGAAATCACTTAATTACCACAAGTTATTGGGTACTCCAACCGCCACGCAGTACTCCAATTTCATCCACGTACAACCAGTGGCGTAGTCAGGAATCTATATAAGTGGGGGCATCTTTTAAACACATTTCAACCAAAAAAATTTGAAGAAATTAAATAGGCATCCTAATTATACTAAACTTATTTAAGTGTTCATCCTAGAGATTTTAAATACTTACATTTTCATCCTCAAAATACCTTGTTGTCCCATTATACCCCTATCCATATATTATTATATATAATTTCTACCAAATATTTTGAATTTCCCATAATATAGAAATTTTAAATCAGAATTAGTCTTATTATATAGGGACCTCGCTATCGCCCATTTCAAACAGAATTTTAGTTCCGACTTATCTCTTCCAATCCCCAAACTGTGATATCCTAAATTTGATTTGCAAACATGATCAATTCACAAACATGACAAAAATCATAAAATATGACAAGTTTTAAAATGTATAGGTTTTGATCGAGGTAGATGAACAAAACATGATCTGTTCACAAACATGACAAAAATCGAAAAACATGATGCCTAAACTGAAACCATTAAATTTCTAAAGATCACGAATACACAAAGTAGGAGGGAAAAGTATACTCAGATAAGGGGTTCATAGATCTCCATTTCATACAGAGAACTCTGTAGTTGTGCGTCTGACAGTCGGGAACCAACAAAGTTCAACCGAAGCCATTCCCGTTCAATTAACCATGATTTAATTGAATTTTGTGAATCGGATGTTGATATCTAGTAAGTGTGTTGTTTCTTATGGGTCGAATGTTGATTTGCCAAAATTTGTCATGAATACGTATCGTAAAATCATCCCAACAAAATCGAAACACACATACTGAAATCATGACAAAATTTGTGCAAATCACCATGAAACATAAAAAATCATGAATAAATATGGCTTAATTGCAAGAACACCCCCTAAACTATCACTTTTTGGCAACTTCACCCCCTTAAGTTTAAAATCGAGCAACTTCACCCCCCTAACTATCAAATTCGAGCAACTTCACC
>JAOTQK010076911.1:0-10027 GCA_025642025.1 Rhododendron ferrugineum
CAGGATTTGATCTCCTTGTGAACGGGCCAGAGCATGTTTGATCTCCTTGACTTGCTTGGTCAGTTCTGGATTCTCTACTGTTATTGCTTTAAGTGTATTCTAATCTTGTACTGATTTTTCTTCGTCCTCACATCTCTTGCTGCTTTCCCTGCTAGCAAAGTAGCGATTTGAGCTTGGAGATCGGCAATAGTGGTGTCGTTGTCTACCATGAGAGTGGAAGGATTACTTGATGAAGCTTGGAATCAGGTTTGCTGAGAAGATGACCGCGAAGCCCCTGGAAGTGATTGGGACCGTTGCGGTGAGGGTGTTTTGGCAGGCAAAGGCGACAGACGAGACCGATGCAAAGACTTCTGTTTAGCGTGACTTCAGGTGTTGTAACAGTATAAAATTGGTTGTGGTTGCTTTCTTTGCTTACCTATTGTGCCTATTTTTAAAAGTAAAGTTCCTGTAAGTCAGTACTTGGCTGTATAGGGTTAGGATTTGGGTTGAAAATCCCAACCCTTCTGCACAGAAAGAAATGTTACAACAGTAGTTTACACACGGTGTGAGGAAGAACTTCAAGACAAAATGCAGGAAAATTCCTTAACCTGCGGGTTCTTGTCTTAGTTTGATAGGTTCTATGGCTTTCTAACACATGAAAGGTTTAGGTAGTCTTAAGGGTGCTCCGTTGTCAAAGGGCACCAGCCCTTTCGCCAGCCCATCATAGGTGGAGATCGGACGGTTTCCTTTTTGATATACCACTAGGTACAAGTGACTGTGGAGTTTGCTGGAACCCCTAACATAGCCCATGACATGTCGGGGTATTAGGTTAACTCAACGAGGTTGCCCGCTCGATGAATATGATAAATGAATTAAACAAAGCATGTGTTAGTCTTATGTCGAACTTTCTGGTCATGGCTCTCAAGTCCCAGCAGAGTTGCCAAAAACTGTAGACACCTCCCTGGAGCGGGGCATCGCCATACAGATTGATTGTTGCCGTTTGATTGGTTGTTTGCTACATAAACCAAGATCGTGGATATTCCCATGGCTAGGAACAACGCCACACGATAACGGTTATTATCGAAACAGAGTCGCCACCTAGTTTAAGAAAACTAGGAAAAATAGATAGAGATTCTGGGTACAAGAGCAAAAAGTACAATGAGGGGAAGGTGTTAGGCACCCCTCTTTGCCCAGTTGTGAGACTGGCCCATAATTGTTCGACGTTAGATTAAAACATACATTATTAAATTCTAAACACGTAGTTTGTTGGATTAGCCTTGAGACAGTTAAACGTGAGCCGAGATGATAAGTAAATTATACATCAAAAAGCAGAATAAAACAGATCTATCCCAGTGGATGGATTCCGCGGCCGGCGAATGGATTTCACGGCCGAGGAATCCTCCTGGTTCAATGTACTGGCCGAGGGATCAAAGCCCTGGCTGATGTTCTTCCTCACACCAGACTAAACAGTAAACAGATAATCAGAAAGCTATGATTAATCGTAAAAACGGGAAATAAATTGAACTAGAGGCCCTTGGGCCTCACCACCTTGATCCCTCAGTAGCTTGATTGTTTCCGATTGAGGGTGATTCTCTGATTGCTTCTTGAAAACCCTAGGGTTAAGGTTTGAACTTCGGGGTTTTGATCGTCGGATTGTGGCTGCCTTTGGGAGGTTAGGGCTTTTGTAGAGGGGGTTTAAGAGTGTATTTCTGTAGAGTTTCGTGGCTGATGGGGTGTGTTGTTCTCTTAATTTCGGAGCCGAAGCCCTCTTTATATAGGCATAGGGATGAAACAACTCGACCAATCAAAGCACACGATTGGAATTGGAGTTATAGAGTGATACAAACTCTCCATGGTGATCCCTGAACATAGCCCGAATGCATCGGGAGGTATCGTCATAGGATCAAACAATCGACAGAACGTTCCAGAATTTGGAAAATAAGCGATCTGGCGGCCGATCAAAGGATGTGGCGGCCGAGTAATTGATGTTGCGGCAGAGGGATGGTCCTGGCGGCCGGGTAATTGATCTCTCAGGGAGATTTTCAAGCAACAGGCTTCACAGGTGAATGATTGATGTTGAGGCCGTGAGATCAATGTCACGGCCGACAGATGGATTTTCCTGAGATACTGTATTTCTATCTGAAAGGCTATTTGGCTCTGGATTGGGTCCTCTAAGTGGCTAAAAGTTCTTACCGAAAGTCCTAAGGTTCACAATAAGTCAATCAGCAATCACTGTATCCATTTCATCATCGGGATGGTCCCCAAGGTGGGACTTAAAATAATTGTTAGGCCAAATTAGGGTGTCTACAGAAGCTCGCAATTTCGACAAATACGATCCAAAGGCGTTCTACCCCCTAATGTTTTGTCTCACCAAACAACGGAGGACTAAGACTCTCAGTTTCCAATTCCAAAGCACACACAAATGATGTAGCAATGAATGAATGCGATGCTCCTTTATCGAAAAGAATTTTTGCAATGGAGTTGAACAAAAAAAATGTACCCCTCACAACCGAAGTCTCTGGAGCCTGCGAAGTGGTAGGAGGTGGTGGAATAGCAGAAGTAGTAGCAAAGGTGTGGGCAGCATGCCCTTAGAAAAGGATTCCGTTCCTTTCTAAACCGGCCCAAAAATTCGAGGGAGCGCGACCACGGAAAGCAAGCGCTCGGAATACAGAGTCGCCACTTGGGTTTGAAGGTCCGACACCCAAGGAACCGCATTTTGAAGCACCTGTCGTGCTATTTGATTTGAAAAGAGTGAAGGCACCAGTCCGTCATAACCATATCTGGGTTCGGGAGCCAGGTTATGAGAGGGGAAGGGTTTTAAGGTACCCCTCTCGCCCAATCTGGAGATCGGTCTCTACTTAAGCATTTTGTGAAAACGTTTTGCGATTCTTTTTTTATTAATCAATTTTTAGCAAGTTAGGGTGGGGGAACAGTTAATCGGGGATTAAAAACCGTAACACTTTGCAGGATGTGATTGACAGCATGGATGGATGAAAAATGAAATAATGAGTGGAATAAAACCCAACACTGATCAGAAATATCAAAACAGTGTGTTGGTATGTTTTTGACACACCCAACAGCCAACTTGCATGCATGGATCTACGTACATGCAAGCTGACCATCGCGCGACAGAGCCATACCAACGCGTGACGGTTGATATTCCACCACAGGTTGATTTTTATTCCCTTCTGGGCTCTGGAAGGACCAGTGCACACCCAGGGGCAAACCAAGCAGTTTATGCATACTGAAAGTAAATAATATTACAGACAGAGGGAATAAAATTGATAAATGGCCCCTAAACAAGTGGGGGGAATTAGAACAGAGGCCAAGGGCCAAGTTGCCCATGTAAGGGCAATTTATGGAAACAGGCTGACCGTCGCGCGACACAGTGACTCTATCGCGTGATGGTCCTGACTGGACTTCCAGGAATTGCTTTGCATGCCTGGGCTCTGAACAAGCTCAGATACAACCACAGGGGCATTCCAAAGTAAACAGGAAATCATGCTGAGCTAGGCTACAGGTTTTATCATGCAAAACAATGAGTTTATTTTAAAAGCATGCATCACAGTGACCAAAAGTATAAATAAAACAAGTAATAACAAGCAACCAATCTCCACAAGGAGCATCACGTGCTGCTCATGACAAGCGCGCGTGAGAGTGGCTCCATCGCGTGCTAGAGTGCTTGTTGCACGATTCTTGTAACCCTGCTGACTTTAGGGTCAATACTGATTACCAGTCCTGGCCCTGCCAGACCCCCTCAGAGATCAAAACAGTAAGCAGAAAGGGATTATACCTTTGCTTGAGAATTTAGAAATGGATTGAACAAGTAGATAGTGGTGGCAAAATGAGTGTATGGAAGTGGTAAGGGATAGGGAATAACAAGAGTATTTAGGCTTGATAACCTTTTTGTGCTTGATTTTTGGTAACCTTTTTTGTAACCCTTTTGAAGAGGAATGAAGGGGGGTATTTATAGGAGGTTAGGAGGCCAAAGGTTGGTGGCAAACAAGGTCTAAGGAGCAGCCAACAAGGCTAGCCAACCTCACTAGGTGGTGAAGGTGGCCAACAAGGTGAAAGAGTGGTTGCATGGGGTGGCGCAACCCATGCAGCCTGCAACAGCTATTCTGGTTGAAAAACGGGGTTCTACTGCACAGTAGACCTCCTGAACATCACAAAATCTAGCTGGAAAAAGGTGAAAGGGACAGGTGTTGACCAGCGCGCGATGGAGTGGGACTGTCGCGCGACGATCAAAGGTGCTTTGACCAACACCTGGCAAACTGTCCAACGCGCGATGGATCTAGTCCAGCGTACGCTGGTCAAACCTTGGGTTTAGGGTTTTGACTGAAGGTTTTGGGGTTCAAAAGAGGTTCCAATCACTCCAAGCCCAATCCTTTCCATTCTCGAGACTGTTTCAACCTGAATAATCATCGGGGAAACAAGAAACCGTAAAACAATCGGGAGATCCGGATTGGGGTGTCTACAGCAGTCCCTCTTTGACAGCACGCGGAGCACCATTGACTGGTACGGGTAACGTCAAAGATTCCTAGACACCCACCAGATCCACCCAAAAAGCCGAAAATGCAGACGAATATATAAAAATACCGTGCACCAAAGAGACCAAGGAGTAGAGCAGGTTTGTTGAAGCTAGCTCTCCTGAGGAAATGCACTAAGTGGATGTATAGATCGCCACTGAGTTGAAAACGGACGGATAGATCGTCACTGAATTGAAAGTGGACGGATGGATCGTCGCTGATTTTGAAAGTGGACGGATCGATCGTCGCTGATTTGAAATTGGACGGATGGATCATCGCAGATTTGAAAGTGGACGGATAGATCTTCGCTGATTTGAAATTGGACGGATCTCTGATTTGAAATTGGACGGATGGATTGTCACTGATTTGAAAGTGGACGGATAGATCATCGCTGATTTGAAATTGGACGGATAGATCATTGTTGATTTGAAATTGGACGGGTGGATCGTCGCTGATTCAAAAGTGGACGGATAGATCGTCGCTGAGTTGAAAGTGGACGGATGGATCGTCGCTGATTTGAAAGTGGACGGATAGATCGTCGCTGATTTGAAATTGGACAGATAGATCGTCGCTGATTTGAAAGTGGACAGATAGATTGTCGCTGATTTGAAATTGGACGGATAGATCGTCGCAAGCGTGCGCGGGCGGACCACTGCTGGGGATATACAAATGCTCTGGATTAAAGGTATTCATTCAAACTGACCCCAAGAATTGTTATAAGGCCATAACAAAATCTCTTGGGCTAAATAAAAGGAACAATCAAGATCGGGCCTGACCAAAAGTTAGATAGGGCCTGAGGCCCAAACGAGCGTCGCGCGAAGGATCCACTCCCACGCGCGTGACTCCCCTTTTAGGGCCTGGATCCGGATCTGGCCCAGATCCAACCTGTGCCCGTTTTCCTCCATACGAACGTCGGGGACGTTTCATAAAACGTAACAGGCGGTTCCAAGAGTTTCAAAACCCTTCTCTCACCAAAAAAACTCTTTCAAAACTCTCCTCCAATCCCTGATCTTTCTCCCCAAAATCGAAAACCCACCCTCATTCGAACACCCATGGCAGACCACGGTGGTGGAGGCAGAGAAGGAGAGGTTGTTGATCGACCGGAGGACCGTGGAGGCCCAATGGATGTTGATGCAACAGAGGAGGCCAGACACAGCCATGGGGGGTTCTGAAGTAATCGGTAATGGTTCTGGTGGCGTCGGGGGCAGTGGTGTTGGTGATGATAACATGGAACTGAGTTGATCCCCGCCGAGAGACTCGGCGAAGGGTAAGCGTGCAGTGACTGAGGAGGAGCAGGCCTTAGAGGCTCCATTTGAATATCGGGAGGAGGACGTGTTGTCTAGGCCAGCGGCAACGTCGTCGAGTCATCGGCCAATTACCAAACACGACGTAGCCGAGTACTTAACCGACGAGATGTTGGCGAAACTTCTTGAAGACAACCCTGTCGTCGGGGAATTGGTTTTGAAAGCCAAAGAAGACCAGGCAAGAGCGATAGCGGCATCGGAGGCGGCGGAGAGGGCCGAGAGGGAGAGAGCCAAGTGAGAGGAACCTTTGAGGGATGCAGAGGCCGAGGAGAGAGCCAGAGCAGAGGCGCAGGGGCCTAGGGTGACGGCTGTGGTGGAGGTAGAAAGACTGACACGCCCTGACTTTTCAACGGAGGCATATGTGCCTCCTACGCCACACCTTTTTGTGCCATCGGGTTTTGCAGCCTACGTACCGCAGCGGACAGAGTACGACGCTGAACTTGCACTGAGAGATCCTGAGACTCACATCTCGACGACCTGCGCTGAGGTATATTCTTAAAACCCCCTCCGTAATTCAATTTCACATTTGTCTGTATATGTTGATTTGAAAGAATTGCATGTAATAACCTTGATTGCATCCACATGCTGATGATATAAACCCCTGCATGATAAACCAAACATGTAATAACTTGAACCAACCATCTGTCTGACGGTTGCATTTGATTACCTGGAACTTGAAAATGAAAACCATGTAAGCTGATATATTTCCCCGTTGCTTGTCTTTGTATTTAAAATAGGACAGAGCGAGACAGAGGGATATCCGCGGCGTTGGGGGCGCGTGTAGTTCTCTTGCTTTGTACGAGGGGCTGCCAGAGAGGGTGAGGCAATTGGTGGATGCAGCGGGCTTCGGCGTGTTTGTGCGGACGCTTTCACCGGTCAGAAATGACCATGCCGTCCTAGTTGCACTTGCAGAGAGGTGGAAGGATACCACCAATACCTTCCACCTACCACCTGGGGAGATGACAGTGATGCCTACGGACTTTGCGGCGATCACAGGGCTGAGGGTTGGAGGAGAGCCCATCCCGTTTGACTCGGGCATACACGAGGACCCAGCGGCGCTGGAGTGGTTTCTAGGAGAGGTGCCGAAGATTGAAGAGGGGATGGTGAGGTACGTGCAGTTCAAGACATACCTGAGACCAGAGGTGGCCACAGAGCGTGAGGCGGAGCAGATGGCCCGGGCGTACCTGCTGTACCTTTTTGGGTCTTCCCTGTTCTCGAGCAGGCGGAGCAAAGTGCACCTGTCGTACCTGATGCACCTGTCGTACCTGATAACTGATGCATTTGTACTTTGAAAACTGATGCAGCTTTGGGCGTATGAGGTGCTGGGAATGTATCCGCCCATGTGCAAGCACCAAAACTTGAGCACTCTCCCTCGCGCGCTAATCTGGAGTAAGGCGTACATGGGGACGAAAGAAGGAAGAGGCGATCTCAACGCCTTCAAGCTATATCTGGACGAACTCCGAGCCTCACAGGTATATCACAAACCCTAACAATTATCCCTGCATCTCTTTCATTACTTTAATGCTGTCGTTGATCAATTGCATGCATTGCTTGCTTCATCTTATTTGCAAATCGACTGGAATCCCTGGAGAGTGACAGGGCCAGAGCCAGAGTACTTGGCCAGGAGTAGGGCTGTCACAGGTAGCCGGTGTTGTTGGAGTCACCATTTGGCTGGCAGTGGTTCCTGGGAGACCGGGTGACACGTCAGTCACTGGGCTTTGCTGTGTTCCAGGTGCCTGGGCCACTCCCACCCTGTGCTTCACACACTGGCGAGTACACGCGGGCTGAGCTGGAGGACTTCACGAGACCTGACACGGACCTGGCACGCTACCTACGACCTTAGCGGGACTATGCCACCTACCAGAGAGAGCACCTGGCTGGTCCGCTCAGAGTTCAGGCTTTAAGAGGGGTTCAGAGTCTGGCTCGTGGAGCTGCTGAAGAGATGAGAGCTGCTGGAGAGAGATAGCAAGGAGGCGAGGGCCGAGTGAGACGGAGTTTGAGTGCTCCAGTAGTTGGAGGGCCGCCTGAGATGCCGTGGAAGATAGCGGTGGTGGACACACAGGGCAATCCGGGAGAGATACACCTGGCACCTGCTAGAGTGGAGCCTGCGCCGGTGACTGTTCAGGTAGAACTTAGCATAGCTTCCATTCTCATATTTGCATAGTAATTGAATTGCCTGAATTGCTTGAATACTTCAATATTGTGCACAAGTGCCTATTGAATGGGTGAACGAGGCCGTTCATTGCATGCTTGCCATGGAGAACATGATCAGAAGAGCGGCGAGCGGCATACCATTAGAGATACGATATCCACCACCGACCCCAGCACCGGCTCAATGAGCTACTGTCCAGAGGACTCAGGTATACCCTTCAGAAAACGATATATTCTTGCTTTCGATACATACGATACATTCCTGCTTGCTTTTGATTGTCAATAGAATGTACTTGCTTTCAACATTTGATATACCATATGCAATATGTATACTAATGTTTAATTGAATTTACAACGCAAGCACAGGGCAGGATGGTGCCAAGGAGAAAGAGCACACGGGGCCCTCCTCCACCACTGAAGAATACGGCGGCAAAGACCTCTGCACCTCCGGCCACCACACAGCGACAAACGAGGAGTACACGACAGACGGCCGGAGACTTGCAGGTGGCTAGACGAGCCGTGGCACGTGCAGAGCAGCAGTACCAAATTAAAATGCGCGAGAAGCCAACACAAGAGGAGCCGGTCCGCAAGAAGTGACTGATCCTGCAGGAGGAGAGCGAGGAAGAAGAATGAGAGGGAGAAGGAGAGGAAGAAGAAGAGGGAGACGGAGAGGAAGAGCCGGACGAGGAGCGCTCGTCTACCAGCAGCGGCTCTGACGACACCGTCGACGATCCTGGGTATAGAAAAGAACCCAGGGAGGAAAGCGGTGATGAGGACTGGCTTGCAGAGCACTGAGGGCTACCATCGAGCCTCCTTTTACTTTTGACTTTTGCTTCCGGGCCTGCGTGCCCAAGTAGATAGCTTTGATAGTGAGCCTGCGCGCTCTTTTGACTTGTGGGCGGATGTGCCCTGGTAGATACGATACTTTTGATTGGTCGAAGTGTCATACGTACATCAGTTCTCTGTTTTGCTTTGACATGGATGGCATATGGTAGTTATAAAATTTGCATTTTCTGGTTTATTCACTCTTTGCAATGCTTAAAAGAGAACAAACACACACCGCTAATACCAAACTTGCATTGATGACATACTGACACTGTTCATAGACACAAACTTATGTACAAGAGTGAGTAGCTCAAATGGCAAATGGAAATAAATCCTAGGATACGACTAGGATACGAGGATACGGGAAATATAATGAAATTTTGGGCATTAATGAGCCAAAACTCATAATACTTCGAACTGGACAAAACTGACACTTCCATAAGGTCACATACATGCAACATGACCTGCGAAAATCGACGGAACTAAAGAAAACACTCCGAGAAGAGATTTAAACCGAAAAACGCACAAAATGTCATAAAAATGGACATGAGAGGCAAAACATGACTCGATTATGTCCCGGACTGAAACTGACACCTCCGCACAGTCACATAAGGTCCACATGACCAGTACAGCATGACCAAACTTGGCAAAAACCCTCGAAACAAAATTCGACCTCCCGAGATCCCAATTCGAACTTGAAACGAGCCTCCGAGAGGTCAAAATCTTCGTTAAGCGCGAGATTTCAAATCCAACGCTTGGACACAGTTATAGATACCCATAAAGACTTGCTGGAACCATAAAAAGTGCCAAAAGAACCTTGGAGCTGAAAATGACCAAAATAGATCAGTAGCTGCTGCAATCTGTCAAAATGTAGGTTGAAGTAGCGCGCGATGGACTGGGACCATCGCGCGACGGAGTGACCATCGCGCGACGGAGTGACCATCGCGCGGTGGAGTGAGTTCAACGCGCGACGCTCAGCCTCTGATAGGCTGCCTTTGTTTGACCAGACCACTCCCTTAAGGCACAAGAAGCCTTAGTATCATTTCAGACGGCCTGCAGACCGTCCCAAAGCTGTAAGAGAGATGTCCTTGTATTTGCAAGGTGGTAGGACACCTAAGCCTTGAACTTATCTCCTGGCACGAGAATTGAGGACGATATTTTTGAGGTTTTGCTTATAAGAGAGAAGCACTAGCAACATTGTAGGGTATACCCTCCCCTTTCGAGCCAAAACGCCCTCCC
>JAOTQK010077065.1:0-10010 GCA_025642025.1 Rhododendron ferrugineum
TTAAAGAGCTTGATTTTCTGAAAGAAATTTAAAACTTCCCCCTTTCGAAATTGCCTAGTAGAGACCGGTCCTACCGGGCGAGTGGGGTGCTTTTTAAAGAAAAACCTTCCCCAATCGTAATGAGGCTCCTGAATCCAAAGTCTCGAGGTTTTTGCTCGACTAAAAGCCGTTTCCAAAACGAGTTCTCGGTTTCTCGGATTATCCATCTCAAAAATCCGGGTGGCAACTCTTCCAATGCACTTTGGGCCCCAGGAGCCCACAGTACCGTATGGGTGTTCTCATACGGTATTGTACCGTTTTTGCGTGGATTGGTACCATATGGGCGTTCTCATACGGTATCATACCGTTTTTGTGCGAAATGGAACCGTATGGACGTTCTCGTACGGTACTCTACTGTTTTGGTGTGGTATGGTACCGTATGGGTGTTCTCGTACAGTATTGTACCATTTTTATGTGGAATTGTACCGTATGGATGTTTTCGTAGGATATTGTAACATTTTTTTGTGGAATGGTACCGTATGGGTGTTCTCCTACGGTATTGTACCATTTTCGTGTGGTATGGTACCATAAGGGTGTTCTCGTACGGTATCGTATCATTTTTGTGTGGAATGGAACCGTATGAGTGTTCTCGTACGGTTCTATACCGTTTTGGTGTGGTATGGTTCCGTAAGGGTGTTGTGGTACGGTATCGTACCGTTTTTGTGTGGAATGGTACCGTATGGTTGTTCTCGTACGGTATTGTACCGTTTTGGGGTGAAATGGTACCGTAAGGGTGTTCTCGTACGGTATAACACTGTTTCGGTGTGGCAAGATACCGTAAGGGTGTTCTCGTACGATATCATACCGATTTTGAGAGGAATGGTACCATATCAGTGTTCTCGTACGGTATTGTATCATTTTGGTGTCGTATGGTACCGTAAGGGGGTTTGATACGGTATTGTGTACCGTTTTGGTGTGGTATGGTACCGTAAGGGTGTTATGGTACGGTACCGTGCAATTTTTGTGTGGAATGGTACCGTATGGTGTTCACGTACGGTGTTGTACCGCTTTGGTGTGGTATGCTACCGTAAGGGTGTTCTCGTACGGTATTGAACTATTTTGCTGTGGAATGGTACCGTATGGGTGTTCTCGTACTGTATTGTACCGTTTTGGTGTGGTATGGTACCGTAAGGGTTTTATGGTACGGTATCGTACCATTTTTGTGTTCAATGGTACGGTATGGGTGTTCTCGTACAGTATTGTACTGTTTTGTGTGGAATGGTATCTTATGGGTGTTCTCGTATGTTATTTTGCTGTTTTTGTGTGGAATGGTACCGTATGGGTGTTCTCGTACGGTATTGTACCGTTTTGGTGTGGTATGATACCGTAAGGTGTTCTCGTATGGTATTGTACCATTTTTTATGGGAATGGTACCGTATGGGTGTTCTCGTACGGTATTGAACCATTTTTGTGTGGATTGGAACCATATGAGAGTTCTCATGCGGTTTGGTACTGTTTTGGTGTGGTATGGTACCGTAAGGGTGTTCTCGTATGGTATGGTACCATTTTTGTGTGGAATGGTACCGTATGGGTGTTCTCGTACGGTATCGTACCATTTTTGTGTGGAATGGTACTGTATGGGTGTTCTCATACGGTATTATACCATTTTGGTGTGGTATGGTACCGTAAGGTTGTTCTCGTACGGTATCGTACTGCATTCGTGTGGAATGGAACCATATGGGTGTTCTCGTACGGTATTGTACCGTTTTGGTGTGGTATGGTACCGTAATGGTTTTCTCGTATGGTATTGTACCATTTTTGTGTGGATTCGTTCCGTATTGGTGTACTCGTACGGTATTGTACGGATTTTGTCTGGAATGGTACCGTATGAGTGTTCTCGAACGGTATTGTACCGTTTTGAAGTAGTATGGTACTGTAAGAGTGTTCTCGTATGGTGTTGTACCGTTTTTGGGTGGATTGGTAACGTATGGGGGTTCTCGTACGATATTGTAATATTTTTTTGTGGATTGGTACCATATGGGTGATCTCGTACGGTATGGTACCGTTTTGGTGCGGTTTGGTACCGTATGGGTGTTCGCGTATGGTATGGTACCGTATGGGTGTTCGCGTATGGTATGGTACCGTTTTGGTATTGTATAGTATCGTTAGGGTGTTCTCGTATGGTATTGTACCGTTGTTGTGTGGAATGGTACCGTATAGGTTTCCTCGTACGGTATTGTATTGGAATGATAACATATGGGTGTTCTCCTATTGTATTGTATCGTTTTGGTGTGGTATAGTACCGTAAGGGTGTTCTCGTACGGTATTGTACAATTTTTTATGGAATGGTACAGTATGGGTGTTCTCGTACAGTATTGTACCATTTTTGCGTGGAATGGTACCGTATGGGATTTCTCGTACGGTATGGTACTGTATGTGTGTTATCGTAAGGTACGGTACCGTTTTAAAGTGGTATGGTACCGTATGTGTGTTCTCGTACGGTACGGTACCGTTTTGGTGTTGTATGGTACCGTAAGTGTGTTCTCGTACGATATCGTACCATTTTTGTTTGGAATGGTACCGTATGTGTGTTCTCGTACGGTATTGTACCGTTTTTGTGCCGTATGGTAACGTATTGGTGTTCTCGTACGTTATTGTACCGTTTTCGTGAGGAATGGTACCGTAAGGGTGTTCTCATACGATATCATACTATTTCGGTGTGGCATGG
Organism: Rhododendron ferrugineum; assembly: GCA_025642025.1. Lineage (NCBI taxonomy): Eukaryota > Viridiplantae > Streptophyta > Magnoliopsida > Ericales > Ericaceae > Rhododendron > Rhododendron ferrugineum. The sequence goes on from JAOTQK010077065.1 coordinate 2,708, forward strand.
TACTGTAAGGATGTTCTCATACAGTATCATACCGATTTTGTGTTGAATTGTACCGTATGGGTGTTCTCGTACGGTATTGTACCATTTTAGTGTGGTATGGTTCTGTAAGGGTGGTGTGGTACGGTATCGTACCGTTTTTGTGTGGAATAGTAACATATGGGTGTTCTCGTACGGTATTGTACCATTTTGGTGTGGTATGGTACCGTATAGGTGTTCTCATACCGTAATCTACCGTTTTGGTGTGGTGTGTTTTTGTATGAGCGTTCTCGAACGATAATGTACCGTTTTGGTGTGGTATGGTACCGTAAGGATTTTGTGGTATGGTATCGTACCATTTTTGTGTGTAATGGTACTGTACGGGTTTTCTAGTACTATATTGTACCGTTTTTGTGTGGTATGGTAACGTAAGGGTGTTCTCGTACGGTGTTATACCGTTTTTGTGTGGAATGGTACCGTACGGGTTTTCTCCAACGGTATTGTACCGTATGAGAGGTTTATTATGTTTTTGTTCCGTAAGGGAATTCTCGTACAGTACGGTTCCGTTTTGGTGAGGTAAGGTACCGTAAGGGAATTCTTGTACGGTATCGTACCATTTTAGTGTGACATAGTACCGTAAGGTGTTCTCGAACGGAATCATACCATTTTTGTGTGGAATGGTACTTTATGGGTGTTCTCGTACTGTATTGTACCGTTTCGGTGTGGTATGGTACCGTAAGAGTGTTCCAGTACGGTATTGTACCGTTTTTGTGTGGAATTGTACCGTATGGGTGTTCTCGTATGGTATTGTACTATTTTGGTGTGGAATGGTACCGTAAGGGTGTTCTCGTACGGTATTGTACCATATTTGTGTAGTATGGTACCGTATTGGTGTTCTCGTATGGTTTTGTACCGTTTTTGTGTGGAATGGTACCATATGGGTGTTATCGTACGGTATTGTACAGTTTTGGTGTGGTATGGTTCCGTAAGGGTGTTGTGGTACGGTATCATACCGTTTTTATGTGGAATGGTACCGTATGAGTGTTCTCGTATGGTATTGTACCATTTTGGTTTGGTATGGTACCGTAAGGGTTTTCTCGTATGGTATTATACCATTTTTGTGTGGAATTGTACCGTATGGGTGTACTCGTACGGTATTGTACGGATTTTATGTGGAATAGTACCGTATGAGTGTTCTCGAACGGTATTGTACCGTTTTGGTATGGTATGGTACCGTAAGGGTTTTCTCGAATGGTATTGTACCGTTTTGGGGTGGAATGGTACCGTATGGGTGTAGTTGTATTGTGTTGTAACGTTTTTGTGTGGATTGGTACCATGTGGGTGTTCTCGTACTGTATGGTATCGGTTTTGTGTGGTATGGAACCGTATGGGTGTTCTCGTACAGTATGGTACAGTTTTGGTGTGGTTTGGTACCGTAAAGGTGTTCTCGTACGGTATCGTACCATTTTTGTTGAATTGTACCGTAACGGTTTTCTCGTACGGTATTGTACCTTTTTGGTGTAGTATGGTACCGTAAGGGTGTTCTCGTACGGTATCGTTCCCTTTTTGTGTGGGATGGTTCCATATGGGTGTTCTCGTACGGTATTGTACTGGTTTTGAGAGGAATGGTACCGTATGGGTGTTATGATACGGTATTGTGTACCGTTTTGGTGTGGTATGGTACCGTAAGGGTGTTATGGTATGATATCGTACCGTTTTTGTGGGGAATGTATCGTATGGGTGTTCTCGTACGGTATTGTAACATTTTGGTGTGGCATGGTACCGTAAGGGTATTATGATATGGTATTGTGTACCATTTTGGTGTGGTCTGGTATCGTAAGGATGTTATCGTACGGTATCCTACCGTTTTTGTGTGGAATGGTACCGTATGGGTGTTCTCGTACGGTGTTTTACCGCGTTGGTGTGGTATGGTACCGTAAGGGTGTTCTCGGACGGTATCGTACCATTTTTGTGTTTAATTGTACCGTATAGGTGTTCTCGTATGGTATCGTACCGTTTTTGTGTGGAATTGTACCGTACGGGTATTCTCGTACGGTATTGTACCGTATGAGAGCTTTATTACGTATTGGTACCGTAAGGGTGTTCTCGTACGGTATGGTACCGATTTGGTGTGGTATGGTATTGTACCATTTTTGAGTGGAATGGTACCGTATGGGTGGTCTCGTATGGTATTGTACCATTTTTGTTTGGTATGGTATCATATGGGTGTTCTTGTACGGTTTGGTACCATTTTGGTGTGGTATGTTACTGTATGGGTGTTCTCGTATGGTATGGTCCGTTTTGGTGTGGTATGGTACCGTACGGGTGTTCTCTTACGGTATCGTACCCCGTGAAGCAGCCGGTATCAATACCAAGATTCGGGGTATTGATACGCCGCTACAGTACACGAAAATTCTGCAAATTTTTGGCCCCCTATTTAAACCTCTCATCCTCTCTCTCTCATCCACGTTTTCTCTAGGTAAAAAACCCTAACTCCAGAACTCCCTTTCTCACTCTTTCACCCACATCTCACCCAAATCTCTACAAAAATCCAAATTTCCTCCACCAAACTTCAAGAAAACTCAAAACCTCCAAGATCCAAGGTTCAATTTCGTGGGTTTTTCTCAAATCAAGGTAACCCACTCTCATCTCTCTCTCTTGTTCGAAATCTCACTTCTCTCTCTCTCCCCACGTTTTTCTTCTGTCCCCCACAAAAACCCACAAAGTTCCTACCCTTTTCTCCACATAATCAACACTCAATGGCTAGAATCTCTTCCAAAATCAGTCCTCCCACCCTAGATCCGAAAATTTTTGCTCTCCTCTCATGGGTGCTCTTGTTCTTGACGGGTATTGGGGTAGTCTCTATGGTGGTGGTCGGGATGGCCGGTGGAAAGCGAAAGGTCACGGCCAAGCGAAAAAAGGGCGGAAGCTCTTCTCGAGCCAGTGAAATCGAGGAGGAAGAGGAGGATGTGGAGCAGGGCAAGGCTGCTGATTGGGTGCAGAATATGCCCGACAGAGGGTTCAAAAGTGAGCGTCAAGTCAACATGCCAAGCATCAACATTGAGCGCTTCGGGCTTCAACACATTGAGCATTGAGGTTTGCATTTCTGGCTTGAATCTCTTAAGGGATATAATAAGGAATGTGTGATTCGATTTTATCAGAATATGGTGGTAGTTGATAACCAAACAAACATTAAGTCGAAAGTTGGGAAATGGACTGTAGAGGTTAACCCTTCGGTGATTGCCAAGTATTTGGGCTACACCTGTCCTCCTCTGGAGACGGTAACCAACCCTGACATGGTGATGCTCAACCTCAATGAGGTTATCAATGCTGTTTACTCTGATCCTAGCCTTTACAATGGGGCCTTTGTGCCAGGGTTCTTTGAAGAGGATTGTCGTTTCATTAATAAAGTTCTCCATTCGAACCTTTATCCAAGGGGATCCGAGCATAAACCAGGGCGTAGGGGGGCCGAATTGATCCATGCTTTCATGAGCCCGAACCATGTTATTGATTTTGCCCGCTTCATTTTCTTTCAAATTGTCAATTTCCAAGCCGACAATCAAGAATCATCTCACATGCCTTTTCCTTGCATGATATCGACATTGTGCAAGAGCCAAGGGGTGACTGAGCAAATGTATTCCCCCTTGGAAAGTGGAAAGCCGGGTCCCCTTGACATCTCGTCTTGGAACAAAAGTAAATCCAAATCTCACAATCCATCGAAAAAGGAGAAGGGCAAGTTGGCTGAGATGATGGAGATGCCCGGACCCAAGGAGAAACAGGACTCGTGGATAAAGAAAATGTTTTGCATGGTTGTTTACTTGGTGTAGGAAAATAGAAAGGTGAAAAGGGATCGATAGGTGGATCAAAAAATGCTGGCACGACAAGCGCACCAAGTGGATTGGTGACCCAACAATGCCCAACGGGGGAACAGTATGTCGCTCCTCCGGAAGTGGAATTCGAGGATAGCGATGAGGATGAGGAAGGAGAAGAATTGGCTCAGGGAATGTTTCAAGGAGAGGCTACGGAGATGGCTTTTGGTCTAGGTGCAAGTGGCTTTTGGATGCCGCTTGGCACGCTAGAGGAGTTTGTTGTGACCCTTCGTGGGAGAAATTTTTTAGACTTTTGCCGTTTCGGAAAGTGTCAAGCATATGTTTTGTATCTTGTCTTAGTTGGGAAGATTGTATAATATATTAGATAGTTTCTTTTTGTCGTTTACTCAGGACGAGTAAAGTCCTAGTTGGGGGGGTGTGATAAGCCCTTAAAAGTGTAAATAATAGGGCTTAGCTATCTCGTTTTACTGCACTTGCAAGCGTTTTATACTTGTTTCAATTTGATTTGGCACGCAAAGTGTGTTTTTGTTGGAAAGTAGGTAATCAGAGTGAAAAGGACGTTTCCAAGGCTCACAATAATCCCCAGAGGAATTCGGAAACATTCGAGTACGTGTGGCACATTAGGAATCCCTCCCCGATTCTCAAACGAAGCAATCAAAGCATGGAAGGAAGGTTCGGGACCCTCAAAGATCAAAAGAAGCAAGCAAACAGCCAAACCCAGCCAGAGAGGTATGGGGTATTGATACCCCCAAACTGGGTATTGATACCAGGAATCAATCTGGCCAGGAAAGAAGGAGGTATCGATACTGCTTTTCTGGGTATCGATACTTGGCTCTGACGCGCGAACTTTTTAATGGCATTTTTGTAATTGTTTTGTAAAGGGGGTATATATACCAACTTGAGCCCGATTCTAGGGCATTCAATTTCTGCATTTTCACTCTCTACCTCCAGTAAAGCTGAAGCTCCCACCTCTCTCCTCATTCAAGTTTGGAGGAGGGTTTTTAGGTACGATCCGTGTGGATTCGAAGTTTTCACCTTCATAATGTTGTAAGGAATTGTCTCCTCTTCAAGGATCTTGTGTTTATTTTAAGTTTAATCAATGTTAAGTATTTTCCTCATGTTTACCCTTGCTCTTTTTGTATCTCCTTTCAATATGAGTGAGTAGTGTAGTAAGGTTAGGTTGTGGGATGATTAACATCCCGTAACCAAGGGTGTGGCTTGTTCTTCCCATGTAAAATCCCGTTTTCTAGCTTAAATTTGGCTTAGAGTTAATTTTATGTATCAAAACTAAGAGGTGTTAACCTCTTTGATCAAATGTAGGCAAGGGTTAAGCTTCTTGCCACAATTGATACTTAGAGCTATGTCCCTCTTTGTGTTTGTCTAAATGAACCAAAAGAACCCTAGACTTGTTTACCACTTTTGTTAAAAAGAGAAGATTCGAGCTTACCCTTTGAGTTATGGGTGTTAGTTATCCTAAACCTAGCCTTTGGTTTAATCATCAGTCAAAAAGCCGTAGTTAGGTTAAGTAGCCATTCACCTAAAATTCTCAGTTGGCCGTCTCAACGCCGAACTTTGGTTGGCGGTCCAAACGCCAAAATCTCTACACAAGCTAATCTCTGAAACAAGTTATGGATGAACTCCCTGTGGATTCGACCTCGGACTTCCGGGTATTATTATGCTTACAACCGACCTAGCCCTACGCTTGGGGCATTCTTATTAAGGCACACAATTAGATTGCAAGCAGTATCGTACCGTTTTGGTGTGGCATGGTACCGTAAGGGTGTTCTCGTACGGTATCGTACCGTTTTCGAGTGGAATGGTACCGTATGGGCGTTCTCATACGGTATTGTACCGTTTAGGTGTGGTATGGTACAGTAAAGGTGTTCTCGGGCGGTATTGTACCGTTTTTGTGTGGAATGGTACTGTATGAGTGTTTTGAAACAGTATTGTACCATTTGGGAGCTTTATTACGTTTTGGTTCCGTATGGGAGTACTCATACGGTATTGTACCATTTTGGTGTGGTATCTTACCATAAGGATGTTAAGGTACGGTATTGTACCGTATGGGAGTTTTGGTACGTTTTGGTACGGTATCGAACTGTTTTGGTATGGCATGGTACCGTAAGGGTCTTCTCGAAGGGTATCAAACCGTTTTGGTGTGGCAGGGTACCGTAAGGGTGTTCTCGTACGGTATCGTACCGTTTTTGTGTGGAATGGTACTGTATGGGTGTTCTCGTATGGTATTCTACCATTTTTATGTAGAATGGTACCGTATGACTATTCTCGTACGGTATTGTACCATTTTTGTGAGGAATGGTACCATATGGGTGTTCTCGAACGGTATTGTACCGTTTTGGTGTGGTATGGTACTGCAAAGGTGTTCACGTACGGTATTGTACCATTTTTGTGTGGAATGGTACCAGATGGGTGTTTTCGAACGGTACTGTACTATATGGGAGCTTTATTACCTTTTGTTACTGTATGGGTGTTCTCGTAACTTATCGTACCGTTTTGTTGTTGTTTGGTACCGTAAGGATGTTATGGTACAATATATTTCCGTATGGGTGCTTTTGTACATCATGGTACGGTACCGTACCATTTTGGTGTGGCAGGGTATTGTAAGGGTGTTTTCGTACGGTACTATACCGTTTTGGTGTGGTATGGTACAGTAAGGGTGTTTTGGTACTGTATCGTATCATTTTTGTGTGGAATAGTACCGTAGTGGTGTTCTCGTACGGTATTGTACCGTTTTGATTTGGTATGGTACCGTAGTGGTGTTCTCGTACGGTATTGTACCATTTTAGTGTGAAATGGTACTGTATGGGTGTTCTCGTACGGTATTGTAACATTTTTGTGTTGAACGGTACCGTAGGGGTGTTCTTTTATGGCATTGTACCGTTTTTGTGTGGAATGGTTATTGTGTGGAATGGTTACTGTGTGGGCGTTATAGTACGGTATTGTATCGTATGGTGCTTTGGTACATTTTGATACGGTATCGAAACGTTTTGGTGTGGCATTGTACCGTAAGGGTGTTCTCGTACGATACTGTACCATTTTTTTTGTGGAATTTTACCGTATGGGTGTTTTCGTACGGTATCGTACCGTTTTGGTATGGAACGGTACAGTATGGGTGTTCTTGTAAAGTATCGTACCGTTTTGGTGTGGCTTGGTACTGTAAGGGTGTTCTCGTACGGTATTTTACATTTTGATACGGTATCAAAACGTTTTGGTGCGGTATGGTACCGTAAAGATGTTCTCGTACGGTATTGTACCGTTTTCATATAGAATGGTACCGTATGAGTGTTATGGTACGGTATTGTACCGTATGGGAGCTTTATTGCGTTTTCGTATCGTATGGGTATTTTCGTACGGTATCGTACTGTTTTGGTGTGATATGGTATCGTAAGGATGTTATGGTACGTGTAGACACCCCAATTTGGACTTCTCGAATTTCCTTGATTTGTGGCCCGGAGGCTCCCCAATGATGAACTCGGATT
>JAOTQK010077434.1:0-22943 GCA_025642025.1 Rhododendron ferrugineum
GTAACGTGGCTTCCGAATCCTTTGTCGAATCTCTGGTTTTCAAATTCAATTCAAATCAATCAATTTTTCAAATCAAAGCGGTTTCTCGGATGGCGAACCTTAAATTCGGGTGGCGACTCTTCAAATTTTTCGACTCGATTCAAAAGCGGTGTTTTCCGGGCCGCCCCGTTTCCACCCGAGGCTGTGGTAGCCCACAGTCCGCATGTAAAATAAACGGTCTATAATAATACCTTTACTGAGGTGTACCTAAAAATGATGACAATTTTAATATACTAGTTATAATATCTTTTTGGATGATTTTAATATACTAGTTTTAATATAAATTTTGGATTAACTTATCTATACAATTTTCAGTACTTTAAAAGTTTATGGCAATGATATCTCAATTTCAAATACTAAAGTCACGGTTTTGAAATGGTATCGATACGACAAAAAAACCTGTATCGATACAACGATGCTTCGAACAACGATTTATCAGAATTTCAAGAACAAAACTCAAGAACAAAACACAACAATCCATGTTATGATTAAACACTTAAATCACTCATAAACACATAGAATGAGCAAGAAATCTCTACCTTGAAGTTGGAGAGCAAACACGCAAAGAGATCGGGCCACGCGAACCCTTGAACTTCAAATTTTGAAATACGCCCAAAATACTCCTCTCCGAGCCAAACCAGACAAGCTATGAACTCAATGGCACGAGAGGAAGGTGGAGAGAGGGTTGAGTTCTTTGATTTTTGAGCTTTGGTGATGTTTTTCAGTGGGAGAGCAATGGAGAGAGTGAGAGCCGAAGGGAGAGGGAGAGGGAGAGAGAGACGTGAGAGATGAGAGAGAGAGATGGGGGATTTTGATCCTATACACATACACCCACCATATATACTAGCACCCAATCAAAATTACACTCACACTCACTCAACATTACAATTCTATCACATTGGCCTAAAATCAAATAAAGTCAACAAATTTCACATTAATCCCAACTTCACATTAACTTAACAAAAATCACATTTTCCTCAATTTTCCAATATCATATAAACCCTTAATGCTGTGTTCTCTTTACTTTTCAAAAAATTTTTTTTAAAAAATTTCCCCTTAAGTCTTCATACTTGTAACATTTCTCCCTCTATCTCTCTCCACTTATTATCCCTACTATTTTTCAAAAAAAATTTCAAAAACCAAATCAAACACAGCATAAATATTTTTCAGAAATTACGGGTTTCTACAATCCGGTCCATGCTCACTCCTTCCTAAGCATTAGGAATTTGTTAACGTCAGGAGGGGCTACGGATCTATTCTAACTTTTTGGGGCCGCTGGAATTAGGCTCCGTTCCGTAACTCAAAATAAGAACTTATTTTTTAAGAAAGCAATTTCAAGGTTAAAAATCATGTATTTACGCAAATAATTTTCCGATCACTATGGATCTTGTTTGATAGATCTCATTGAGATCTTTAATACGGTGAAAAAAAAATAAAAAAAATATTTATATTTTTTTTTAGTTTAAAAATGTGAAATAAGCTGCTTATTTTTTAAGAAAATTTCTGGAACGGAGCCTTATATTACTTGTATCAATACGTTGCGTTCAGGGCTTTTACCTTGCCGCCCAAGGAATAATCTGTCCACTTTCCATTGATCCGTTGGCACCGTCGATATTACTCTCGGACAGAGCTAGAGCTAGATGTTTTTAGACGAGTTCCTTGGCGTGCAATGGCAGAGGAAGAGGGAGAGAGGGTTTTACGGTTCAATCGAAAACGGCAACTGCTCGCATCTCCTCCGCAGCTCCTATTCGCCGTCGACTTCCACCGCCTCTCTCCGGAGACCCCGTCTGCGGCTACGTCGTCTCTCGATGATCCGAACCCTAACTGACCTTCGTGAAAACCCTTACGGGGAAGACGGTCAAGTTGAATCGAGTGATACCATCGACAATGTCAAGGCCAAGGTTTAGGTCTCTTTCCTGTCTACCTCTATATGGTTTCTCTATTCTTCTGATTCAGTAAAGCGCTAATTAATTCCTAATTTTTGGGTCTTTGATTTTTGTGACTCTCGGACAGAGCTAGATGTTTCCAGACGAGTTCCTTGGCGTACAATGGCAGAGGAAGAGGGATTACGGGTCAGAGTGGATCTGGGAATAGGTTTGCTATCTTGAATGCATCTCCTCCGCAGCTCCTCTTCGCCGTCGACTTCCACCACCACCTCGTCTGCTGCTGCGCGACTGAAAAGACGTTCTCTTGATGATCCGAACCCTAACTGACCTTCGTGAAAACCCTTACTGGGAAGACGGTCAAGTTGAATCGAGTGCTACCATCAACAATGTCAAGGCCAAGGTTTAGGTCTCTTTTTGCTGTCTCCCACTTTCTCTCTCTATGTACGTTGGTATGTATTTTGCCCGTTAAACAGTGTTTGAATCTTATATCGAATGATGGGTCCCTTCTACCTCTATATGGTTTCTCTATTCTTCTGATTCAGTAAAGCGCTCATTAATTCCTAATATATATTAGAATAGATTTGTGGGTCTTTGATTTTTGGCGTATGTCAATCCCTAATTTACTTTTGGGGTTTTCAATTTTACGGAGTACCAACTGCTCTTTTTATTTTCTACGTTGATGCAACTTTGTACCCTCATGTCACTTTGTACCTCAGTTTTTGAATTTGATCTCAGGGTTAATTTCTTATCAAAAGGCTTCAAGCTGGTGCTATAATCTTACTGGAAGAGAATAACAGTGAAGCTCTGTTGGATAGGTAGGTTAATGAATGGCATTCGTTGGGATCTCCATTTTATACGTCTTGGTTTGGTCTTAAAGCCCTTGTTTTACACTGTTCTGGTTAGAAGAATGAAGATTATCTTATCGTATTTGATTGCAATGGAATTTGGTAGTTCTTTGAGTATGTGAAGAAGATCGTCCTGCAGCCCCTTCTCCCATCCGTTTCTTCCATTGTTCAACATTAGTCCATTGACCAATTTAATTATTCTGACTTAGAAGTTTTTCACAGTAGACATCTTGTTTTTCTTAGGTCGATGCTGGAATGAGGGGAAAGAGTTGTATGGAAAGTTTTATGGTGCGAGTAAAGAAATTGGATGAGATGTGCTTTTTTTGATATTTACGCTTTTTGTGGAAGAAAGAAAATTATAAATTAGGTTAAGGGTTGGGGGTTTATGGTTTATGGTTTTTGGATTGTAATCGGGTAGGTAAGGATTGAAAGCACAGCTGAAACCTGATAGGTGGTTACAAAGTATTCTGACAATTATTTATTAGATTTTTCAATCACAAACACCTTGCGCTCAAGGTGCTTTCAAGAGAGTTTTTATTTATTTTTATAAGAGATAACGTGCTGTTTATGGCAACAGTTTGGTATCTCATGTTGATCAAGGGAGGGAGATGAAAACAGGTCTGGTGTAAAGATTAGGGCATTGACTGATCCATGGATATTCAGACTAATGGGCTTTCACATTCCTTTCATACTATACCCGTAGAGTATCAAAGTAAAGATGATGTAGCTAATTTACGCGTCCCACAAACTACGCAATGAGATCTGTGAGAGATTCAACTTGTTTCAAGTGACTTTCAACCTGAAATCTTTTCAGGCTTATTATGGTTGATAAAATGTTGATTAGGTTATTCTCTTCTTGCAGGTACTTTCAATTTGGGTATGGGAAGCTTTCTATGGCAGGCCCGGAAATCGACACTAATTAGCAAAAAATCAGCATTGGTCCAGGGCATGGTCTAAGCTGCTTGTATTGGTAACAAACTTCTTGAGGTGACATTCTCCTGCAAATCCTAAGCGTCTCCATTTTGCTTTTTGAGACAGCTGCATGACTTCTAGGACCTGTTTGGTATTTTTTTCTCATTACCCGTTCCACTTATTTTCTTTCCCTACTTTTGTTTTTATCACCGTTTTCCTTTCTTAGAACAGTCTCTCTCGCTTGTTTTGGACTATTGACGGCCTCATTCAAAGGTCTGGAACCCTCTCTCAGTAACAAAAGGTAAAACTTACAAATCTATTTGCCTTTTTGGATAGTATTTATCCAATATCTTGCCAAGATATGCTCACCAAGCCACTAACCATGTTTTATCTTGTTTTTATCGCTTTTTTTTTTCCTTCTTCTAGTTATTGTGCGATCTCTTGCACTTTCATATTTGGGGCATCATCCAGAAGCGAGTATTTTCTGTTTTGTGTATTGATTAATGTAGATGTTGCTCTCTTTGAGCTATTCTCTTGTCATGATTAGTTGGTATGAGTTATGTGATTTTTCAAGTTAGATATGTAGTTTCTGGTGATATTTGTTTGGATTAGTTTTATCGGTAATATGTTTTGTTTGTTTTGTGTGTAATTGGCAGAGCATAATAAGGATTGCAATCTTCCATTCTACTGATTTATTCATTTCAATGTTTTATTCTTTTACAGTTGGCAATCTATTGCAACCACTTGGCTTCGGTTTCCTATTGTTTACCACCAATCAATTAAATAGTAAAAAAACAACGGGCACGATGCCTCATGCTTGCACGAGCGGATCCACCTAGTTAAAGTACAAGAACATTGCGGAGAAATTGATCGGTTGGCACTTTTTGGTCCAATTTTTCCAATTGAGCCCCCTGGGTTGGATGACCGCAAGGCCAAACGTGGGGGCAAAATCGTCTTTTCCATAGAGGCAATTGGTTTTCACGTACTGTTTGTGTGTGGGGCTTAATAATCGGATCCTTCCATTTGATTCGATCTTGCGTCATGCTAGCGTTGTGCGGGTCTTCCCATGGAGCCATATGCACTGTGGTTTTTTCTTCACCGCAGAGAATGGGGATATTTCCAGAGCAATCGCTTGTGATGCTAATCACAGGAGATGCTTGGGGGTTCTTCATCGTAGATTTTCTTATCGGTTGCTGCAGTTAAGTTCGTTGTTCCGTCCGGCGATAAAGTTGAGATCTGCTTAACAAGGTTTTGTATGTTTTTCTTCGATGATTTTTTTGAATTTGTGTTTGTGGTTTGCACGTTGTTTAGCATGACTGATGTATGTGTACACTCAACACCTACGTGTCTGGGGTTTGTTGGTTGTCGATCGTGGTTCCGATGGCTTTTTATGTTGAATTTTCTTCGCAAAGCGTTCTTTTTTGGGGCGTGTATTTGAATAGTTGCGTGTTTAGGGTTTGTTCCCGATTTGTATTCGATGGCCCATTTCTGGCTTGTTTTTTTCGTGTGGTTGATTTGGGTGTGCAGTTGGGTGTTTATGGTTTCTTCGTTGTTGATCGAGGGTTTTGATGGCTTTTGATGTTGATTTTCCTTATGAAGCGCTGGTTTGGGGTACTATATTTGTGTTTGCAGTGTAGGCAAAGCTTGCTATTTGAGCCTCTGGGCTTTCTATGGCCAAAACTTGCTATTTTCCTTTCTTTTTTTCCCCCTTGTCCAACACTTTTGTTTGGTGACCAGCAATTCGTCTGGCCACCTTTTCCCTTTTTCCCAAAATTGTTGGCGAAGGAGACATTTTTTTTTCAACTTTAATTATTTGGTTAAATAATGTAGCTTTACTGGCCTTTTGTCTTTAGATCTGCATAAAAAAGAAATTTTCCATATACATATACGTCATCTATTTATCTGTGTTTGATTTTTTTTGTCATATTGGTGGGATTTACCTATTGGATTTTTTAGTTTTACGGAGATTTTCCAATTGTGTCATATTAGTTCATTGATCCATACTGCAAGGGTAAGACCTTTTATGCAAAGATGTAGTTGATTTGACCTTGTACTTCCGGTGCTAATTTGATGTTTTGTCATTTTCATGTTGGATTTGATTCCGTTACCTGATCTGAAATTACCTAAGACATAAAAATGCGTATATATGTCAGCTTATACTTAAATGGTGGTGGTTTTGTTTTATTGGGCCAGAATTACACTCTCATCTATTTTACACAGTTTTTGTTGCATTGAGAAGTCTGGTATAGGCTGATTTTGTTTTTGTTTTTTGTTGGTGGATCTATAGGTTCGTTGTTCAGAGAACTTGCTTTAGAGCACTCCAACACCAGCCTCCCCCTCCAATTGAACGCTCACTCCTCCACCAAGGAATAGGCTCCCAGTTTTCGCAGTTTTTTTCTCAAAATGGGTATGTGATTTTCGCTCATAAATTGGCCGAGTAATTTCAACGATTCACATCTCACAATTGTATGGCTGTTAAATATGTACTATAATTTGGGTATCTTCTTTTATTGCAGACATTGGTTAGTTCTATAGATTTAGGGGGCTGAATGCTCGCGTTTATCTACACTGAAAAGCTCTCCGCCGCCATGTGTTTGGTTCTCTCGATAAAACTTCAGGGAAGTTCTTTTATCACTTTTGCAAACTATCAAATATAAATTAGGGCTTTTGCTCAGTTTTCGTTGCCATTTTTATTAGGTGAAGTTGAAAAATAAAAGTTCAGGTAATGATTTTTTTGTTACGTTTACTTTGTTCTGTTTTCTATATTTTGAAGAATTGTTTAGTTGCATTAAACACCTAAGTTGAAGGCGCTCCTGTTTGAGAAACGCGATTCCACGCTTCTGACTCAGAAACGCGACAGGAGCGCGTTCCTCTTGAGACGGGAGCGCGTTCCTCTTGAGACGGGAGCGCGTTCCTAAGGGAGATGGGAGCTAGTCGAAGATGAAAAGAGAGGATCACCGGTGGAACTCAAATCTGCCATTATCTTTTCTTCTTCTTCCCCTGTTTTCTTCTATTTCGAAGAGAGAGAGAGGCATACGAACAGTTAGAAGAGAGAGGGAGGGTGATGGGTGGGAGGCCCTATGCACTTTATTGTAACTTTCCATCTTAGTTAATGAGTGAGAGAGAGAGAGAGAGAGAGAGAGAGAGAGAGAGAGAGAGAGAGAGAGAAGTAGACGTTAAAAACAACTGGGCAAGCTGTACACATTGAAGAGAGCCTTTTGACCTTTCAACTTCAGATGTTAGTAGTCTTAAATTCTCTGAATATTTTAATTGAAGTATAAATGACCAAAAGAAGATGGGAGGGGAAAGTTGAATCCACGTAATCTACTGTCCTCTAAATATCAAAAAAATATCAAAATCAAATTTTTTAACACATTAATGTTTCGAAGTTAACCACAATTTTAATTTTGTTTTTTTATATATATATATATATACATACATAGACGCTCCCAACTCTCCCCTGCCCCCGCTTCCATTCGTGCAACTACTGTGTTCTATTAGTTTGATCATTTCTCTATTTCTTTGTTTTGTGCTCCCTTTGAAAAGATTTGCAGTTATGTTGCTTTAGCTTTGATTTCTGCATGTCATTTCTTACCCATTTCCCTTTTATGTTGATTTGGTGGCTATGTAGTTTTTCATGCTTCGTGTATGTCTTCTGTTTTTTTACATTTATTTTGTTGTTTAAAAAGAGGGGCAAAAAACAGAAATAGAACTTTTGGCTTTCCAATATTTCATGATCTTAAAAAAAAAAAAACATATTTCATGTTCTTCCTGTCCTGAAATGGACACCTCAGTTGGTTTTTACGTGAAATCTTAGTTTGAGTTTGGGTTGTGACTTGTAAGGAACTATATAGGTGGTTTAATGAATTTCTAGATATGGTTTAGTAATATATAGTGATGGGTACCTGTTACCTCAATGAGTATGCCAATGGAGGCAAATAATTTTACTTTGGAAAAAATCCCAAATTCAAGCTAGACATTGAAAAAGAATATCATGGCATTACACGGTAGTTTGTTATATCATGGTAGGGATGTTGGGTTTTGCCAATAATTTATTTTATTGGATTTCACTTACCTTCAAGTGTAAAAATTTGATGCATTATGAATTCACACGTAGTTTAGTAAGATAACAAAAAAGTAGGAAAATTTGACCAAAAACTTTTGAAACGGTTGTGGTAGAAACTACAAAAATGGTCTGACTATGCGCAAAAAAGACCAATAGTGTTATTCAGGGAGGGTTTGCCCTAGCCACTATGAATCATGTTAGGAAGTGAAAGTCTAAAATCAAGAAGGTTGTTATCAAGTATATGTCAAGGTGTAGGATTTGGGTGAAGTGATGGCTCTTACATAGTGATGATTCTTTTGATTCCAAAAACAGAGGACATTTGCACTTTTTCCTTTTCTTTTTTTCGTCCGGTCGGAGAGAAGGATAGATTTAATTTATTGGAGTGTGTTCACACTTCACTGTACTCGGCAGTATGGCTATTGAAACTAATTTTGGGGAAGCACCGAATTACATTCTTCATACTAGCATTTTGCAACAACATATTTGAAGTAGTGAACTCAGCATGATCAGTCAAATCTAGGGACCACATCTAGAAGGGCACACCGAGAATTCAAATCATTCCTATGTTTGTTAATCAGATAATTTACCTTAGCATGTTTGGTGTCCACTTCTAAATTCGTGAGCTATCTCAAACCGCCCATTATGTTTTTATTAGTTTATTAGGTGATTTGTACTACCATGGCAATTTTTTTGCATATATGTGTTTGTTGAACCTGAGAACTTGTTATTTGTTGGTAACCCTACATTGCTCGTGCTAAGTTCAGAAATTGATGATCAATTGCTTCACTTGCCTGTCTATTTTCTTGCAGCTACAACTTCGTGTGGCTCAGACTTGGAATCACTAATTTATTAGAATTTGAGAAGATGGCCAAATAAGTGATCAGTATTTGATTCTGACTTGCATTTTTTAGATATAAATTTGTGAATGGTGAATTCTGGTAGGTTTTGATTATGCTTGGTGTCAAAGGCTTGGCGTTGCATCCCATGTGAATAGGATAACACATAGATACAAAGTGACCATCGAGAGATAAAGACTCTTTGGCATTCATCAAATAGTGTTTTTTAGAGTGATTCGTAGTCGGTACCAAACTACCAAAAGTTTTAGCTATGCTCATCTATTGTCTTGTCAATTGTACTGGGTTGATAGATATCAAGGATCCTTTTCTTTAGTAGGTCGTTGAGCATCTCCAATGAATCCTCCAAAACTCGTTTTCATCCTCCAAAATTGAGGAATTGATGTTGAAACACCTCTTAGAGGATCGGTTGGAATTGGTTTTTCCTCCAAAATGGAGGAATGGAGGAAAATTTTGATGGAATAAAGTATGGGTTGGAGATGCCGTTCTAGAATTCCTTAATTAAGTTCATGATTTTTTATTTCAGTTGTGTCTTCCTGGATTGAATTTATTCTCACTCTTGGATGAGTATTTTTGCTTTATTATAGGTTTGTGCTACCTCTTGATTCTTATATCCAATCTTAGATTATTTCTTGTCATAATCTTTTGTTTCTCTATTGCTCTTTTCTTTTTAGTCTACGTTTTGTGTAACTCAAGTGGATAAACTTCATTGTTACCTACCTCACTCTCTTTCTCTGAAAAATGAGTGAGAATAAGGTAATTTTATGTGGGTTATTACAATATTTTCCTATTGGTGTAATGAGACAATGTTATCCAGTTTGTTCTCTTACTAATCTCACATATCATCTTAATGATGAGGTGACTTTAGTTATATATAGTTTGGTACTAAATTGTCAAATGAGGACCGAAAGAGAGAAATAGAGATAGCAAGATGATTCTATATTTAGGGATGGAAAACAAAAACATTAAGGTGTCATTGAGTGTATCTTCTTATAAAATTTTGTTGCCTTAATGCAATATTTTTTGTTCATAAATATGGTCATATTTTGTGAGTTCGAAATGAGAAATTTTTATATTTAATTGGGATTCCTCAAGAGTTTAATAGGCACTTTTGTCTCATTGAATGGCATCATCGGAAGATGAGGGAATTTGTTTATTTGGAATAGTTCTTTTAGTTGTTTGTTGTTGGAACTCCGAAGTAGTGATCTATTTTTATATATAACCTATAAATAAAAGAAGCTTGAGGTGAAATCGGCGGGTTGCCATTTTTGGGCCCAATTTTCCCAATTGAATCACCGGGTTTGGATAACCGCAAGGCCGAACGCGGGTGGCAAGATCGTCTTTTCACAAGGGGTAATTGATTATCACATGCTGGTGGCGTGTGAGGTTTAATAATTGAATCTTTTCATCTGATCTCATTTTCCAGATTTTTTTCCCTTCATTGGGGTTGGTGGAGGGTGGGGTAATGGGCAATGTGGTCTTTCTGTGTTTGGTCCTGTACTCGAGTCATGCTAATGTTGTGCGCGTCTTCCCATGCAGTCAGATCCACTGTCAATTTCTCTTGCTTCCAGAGAGAGTTGATGTTTCCAGAGCAGTTGCTTGTGATGCGATACTCGGGAGATATTTGGGGGTTGCACACCATAGATTTTCCCCATCGGCTGCTGTACGCTGCTGTTTAGTCGGATTTGTTGCTTGATCTCCGGTGCTGAAATCAATGGTTGTTTCTCATTCCGTCAGGTTGGGTTCCTTTTTCTCCGTTGGTTTTTCTCGATCTATTTTTCTCAGTGCGTTTTGCATATTATTTAGTATGGTTATTGTAGGTGTAAGATGTCGTCTCTGGGAGTTGTTCGTTGTCGATCGATGGTTTTGATGGTTTTTAGGGTTGATTGCGTAGGTGGAGCATTATTTTCGGAGTATGTATATCTGGTTTTATCTTACTTTCTGACTTGCATTTAGTGGCTTATTGTGAACGATGTTAAATTATATAGTCTGTTACATATTTATGTTCGCCCATGTGGTTTGGAATCTGGATGTTATTTGGTATGGCTAATATAGGTGTGTTGTTCCGTATCCATCGTTTGTTTCTCTTTGCGAAGAAGGGTCTTCCTGACTTTTTAGGTTTGTGTTGTGGAGCCTTGTGAGATAGGATCTGCATTCTCTTGGTTTACTTATTGTGTCTGTTGTGGTTTTATTTCGTTGTTCCTCTTGTGGGTTCGTTGTGCGTTTGGTTCTTGGTTAGGTTTTTCAGTTAGTAAATATGATTTGAGGTTTGCGATTACTCATTTTTCTATTGTCCACTTGCCAGACTTAATAATTGCTGACTACAGATGCTTTCGGCATTTACAAATAGAAATTCTGTTTGTGCTGAAAATTAATTTTGTGTTTTCTGTATTATCAAAATTTGGTTGTTAAAAGAAACAATTCACATACCTATTATCCCTAGCAGTATTACCATTTGACAACAAATCTTTTGGCGTGCATGGTTTACTTTCCAAGAACTCAAAACTTAGAAAATTGTAAACTATAATACTATGTAAATTCCTTGTAACCGTGTATAAATTCCTGTTGTTTACTTCCAACCAATCAATAGTATAAATTCAAGTAACGGGACGATATCTCGTGCTGGCACGAGGGAGTCCACCTAGTGAATGCAAAACCCTTCATTAGTGGTACTAGTTGCCCAAACACCCACATATCGATAGGTAGGCCGTAGGGGGCATCAATCTCTTTCCCTACCCTAGCTGATTCGACTATATAGCAAAGCTGTAATACCCTCAAACTAATCTCTTCTTTTTGTTGATGTGAGATGTGCTACTGGTATACGGAGCTTGCCGTACGTGGGAATGGGAGTCTTGCCGTACGTTGGAATGCGAGGTCTTCCAGAATAGTCGGTTCTGAATTCTCCAATCGTATGTTTCCCCCAACTGTTATCGATTCTTTCTCCTCTGTTAGGGTTTCAGGATATCCACATTCCGATTTGTCTTTGATTCATAAGGTATACGAAGAAGGTTGCGGAAGTGAAGTCTCGTCTCTCCGCACTCATCTTGTCTCAAGTACTCTCTCTCTCTCTCTCGCACATACAGACCAACAGAGCTGTAGATAAAGAATATGAGTTGGGGTGATTAGGGTTTTAGACCTATTTTTGTCATGGAACCTTCGGGAGTTCTAGGGTTTTGTTCTTTGGGCTATTAATTGTTATGCCTCTCTTAACAGTTTCGGATACAGCTGGTGGAGTACGTTTAAGCTTATGCCTTTTTTTTGCAGCTACTTGTGGATTATTTTTTTCAAGTTGTTATGAAATTGGTTGAATTGTTTCCTTAGTGTCATAGCTGTTTGTGCTCACATCTTAGCGAGCATGCAACAAGACACTAAAAATGATTGAAATTTTACCGTTCACGTGTAATCTGATTGAGATATAACGAACTGTTCATGTGTAACCTCTCTAGGATCCTCTATGTATGGGTGACATCTTAGTGAGTATAGAGTCCAAGGCATCTGGTCTTTTTACGGACAACTTTTTGGCTATCATTAGTGTCATAAGAAATGCAAGTTATGTATCCAAATTTGAAGTTCTTCTTTAAGTAGTGCATATTTGGGTTGCTTGGGAAAGGAAATATAATGCATATGCTCTATGACAGATCATGAGCACAAACGTCGTTTACGTGATGTCGGGTGCTCAAACTAGAATCTTGGGATACCTCATTTATGTGTTTTAAGGTTTCTCTTCATTGATTGAGATCCATTCTAAATTGCCTAGCAAGGGCTGTTATAAAAGCAAAATCACGTTAAAAGTATGTGTGATTTGGGCTGAGCTAAGAATGGATCACTCTCATTAGTTTCTTTGGTACTTTTTTTTTCTTTACAAATTTGTCCACTTCTAGGTTTTTTTATTCTCGTTTTAAAAGATGACGCACCGTTACTTTTTTTGTCCCCTGAGTTTCATGTTTTACTACGTCCCTATTATGATTGCTTCTTTTCTAATGTAGCATGTGTACTTTTTTGTAATTTGTCGGTCTTCTTCAAGAGGATGTTTACATCTTTATGATAGTCAGCCAACGTAATCTTCATAATTTTATTGGAGGTATCTGGAACATCTTATGTGATACTACTAGCATAGTTAAACACAATCTTTGCGAAGATATAGTGTGGTGTGTTGGATTGGCTTGTCTAAGTGATGCACCGGGTAAATTTGATTTGTTAAGTTTTTTTTTTGAGAACTGCTATGAGTACCGATTGAAATGTAAGGAAAATGTACCGACCGGCCGCCAGGCGTCTCCGGCCATCGGACGGCTGATCTGAGCCGCCCAAAAATTCTAAAAAAAAAAACTGAGGGGGCGTACGTAGGAATTAATGGCATCCGATGTGTGTAGGGTCACGAAAATAGGGTGTTTAGATCAAGCACCCTACACACATCGGATGCTGTTAATTCCTGCGAAGGCCCCCTCGGGTTTTTTTTTATAGAATTTTTGGACGGCTCGGATCGGCGGTCCGGTAGCCGGAGACGGCGCAGCCGGTCGGTACATTTTCCCTACATTTCAATCGGTACCTATATCATTAGTGTTTTTGTTTTGGTTTACTAGTGGTAGAGAAACAGGGCCGCCATCATTGTGGGCTATCAAATCATGTCTAGTCTTTGCTTAATCAGTAGAGGATACTAATATTTTCTATGATTGCCAACTCTTTTGTTGCATCTTGAAGAATCTCTAGAATATTTATTTCCCACTACCTTCAGATTCTACAGGTTCGTTACCTTCTTCGATCAGATTCATTTTAGCATCAACAATATTGGAATAATCAAAGTTCAACATATTTAGTTTTCTTTCTCTTTTCTATCTCCGGATAAAAGCTTTCGATGATAAAGCTGTGCGAGGTGTTGTTGAAGAACCGGGAAAGATGGTGACAACAATGGAAATTTGTGACATGCTCGATTGACCTCTGATTCTCTGATTCTCGAATATTCTCAAGTATTGCTTGTCAAAGAGAGAGTAGTTGACATATCAACCTCCAAATTTGAAGCTTGACCAACTTGGAGTATTTATTTGTATTTACATGTCACAGGAGCAAGAGCTGCCAAACTTCGGTGAGGTATGGCAATGGTAATAAAACATGTATCTGCCATTTCCTTTGTTTTCAGAATGAGTTGACTCTTCTTTCGTATATGTCCAAGGAATTTCCTTGTTGATAACTTGTGAATAGTAGCACCTCTAGACAAAAAAAAATATTTATGTCGGTATACTTACGGGCTATGTTACATGGACTCGGGTATGTGTCTTATTGTCGGATTTATATAATTCACGTCTGATGGACACAGGGACATCGCAAAGTATTCATATATCTCATCATGCTTCATTTGTTTTCTGGAATAAAGGATTATTAATATGTGCCTAAGGGCAATTCATGCATGTCATAGGCGTTCTATGCTAGTTAAGTGGACATAAATTTAAAATTATAAAATATGCTTGTACTCTACATGTCCAAATAAACATGGTAGACACGGATCCCATACGCGTGGTTGAGTGTGGAGTGTGTGGCACATGCACTTTATACACATTGAAGAGTTATGTAACGCAGGTTATGGGCAGTTTTATGTGTGCTGGCTCAGGCAATGTTTATGAAAAAATAGACAATAGCTTTTGAACATTTTGTCTCCTTGTCAAGTGACTTACTATTTTGGCGCTTGGCTTTTATTAATATATCTTCACTACTCCTTAGTCTGACTCTTACAATTTCTTTTGTTGGTAATAATCATCTAACCAAACCAAAAAGTCTTCACATGAGAAATGTAATAATTTGACAGTGATTTAAATTCGTGAGGAATTTGCTTTGAAGATGTCTGATTACGCCCGTTGTCTCGGGAATGTGACGAAACAAGATACACCAATTTTATTAGGAGAGGCTGTTCATTTCTCACACTAAGGACTGAGGCAATGCCACTAAAATAATGTGCTCGTCCATTTGCAATAAGCACCTCGTAAATAATATAGAAAGGAAGCAGAAATGGATGGCAGAACTTCAACTAACTAACATCGTTTATGAAAAGAACTAGGGTTTGTGTAGCTTGTAACTATTGCGACTCCTGATTTACTTCTAATAGTTGTGGTCTTTATGCGCCGATTACATCTCTTAAGGCTCTAGGGTGTTAGTATGTCTAGTTAAAATTTGCCGGGCTAATAGTTTAGCCTGCGGTGAACAATTCGTGTTTTATTTACTTAGATGGATTTGTTGGGTTAAGTCCTCCATTGTTTTTTTTTTGTTCGGCTTTGCTGTTGTTCGTTACATATTTCGAAATGTATAATTTCTTGCACTTTTTGTTTAGGTGCTCTGGTAGATTTTTCTGGATTCCTTTTTTTTTCTTTTCCCATTCCTGACTTGCTCTTTCTTTATTGATGCATTAGCCTTGTTTGCAGGTGCTGCTTTTGGAGTTGTTTTGGGAGCACTTTAGACGTTACCATAATGTCTTAGTTGTGGTGTTGTGATTGGATGGGATTTCATTTTCCTCCACTAGGGGTGAACACGGGTCGGGTTTGGCCTGGACCCACCACCCGACCCGAAGCCTTTGGGTTGAGAAAAGCAACACCCGCAGCCGACCGAAACACTAATCAAACCGCAACTTTCGGGTAGAGCGATTGTCGGTTGGGTTCATTTTCTGCCATTTTTCATGGGTTTTGAGATGCAAGTTGGAGAGAGAGAGAGAGAGACAGAAATCTGTGCTATCTGCCTAGGACCGAGCACGAGAGAGGGGGATCGGAAGTCTTTGTTTCATCGTCGTCGTTCTGTTTTTTCTTTTTCTTGGTGCTGTCGTCGCTCCGAGCAGGCGAGCTAAGTATTTCACTATTTCAGAGAGAGGAGAGAGAAGGGAAACCAGGCTAGAGATGAGAGGAAAAAAATTGTGAGAGAGAGAGAGGAAGGGATGTATTAGCTGTACAGTGTACGGTGAAACATGTGCATGCAGTCAAACATGTGAATAAAAGAGGCAAAGCTTTTTAGATTTCCAATTAAAGGGTAACACTTGTATAGAGTTTGAAAATGAGTAGTAAATATGTCTGGCCTTTTCTCTGGGAAACAGCTAAGCTACTGGGAAATCTTATCCTTTGTAACCTCATGAGCCACTAGGTAAATGCCATGTGGAATGCAACAGCGTACTAGTACTAGCAGGAAGTAGGAATATAGGGTCGGATCGGACCGACGGGTTGACTGATTGCTAACCCGTAAACTGAACCAATACCCGATTTTTTAACGCATACCAACCCGTAACCGACTGAGCTAGCTATTCGGACCGGCCCGAAACCCCTTGGGTCTGGTCGGGTCTGTGGGTTCGCGGGTATTTTGCTCTCCCTTACCCTTCACAGTTGTTGGCTTCATCTTTTTTAATTTGCACTATGACAAAGGTTCAATATTTGCCGTTCAATGCATTGCTTGCAACAAGAAAATTGAAAAGTTAATTGAAATATATTTGTTCATCTGCTACCATCTTCTCTATGTAGGGATATTTTAGTGAAGTATTACTATTGTCTCCAGTTGTCCAAATAATTCTATGGACAAAACAAAATTATTCACTATCATATGAAATGCAAGTTGCATTTCAAAAATCAAGGTAGTGCATATGATGATAGGCGTGGGGAATGCGTTTATGAACACAATGCAAGGCATACTGTAAGTGACCTGTTTCTTGAAACATCTTTGCATGTTCTTTCTCAATATTTTTTTTTCCTTTGGGCTACTCCCTTGGGTGAAGGGTTAAGCGAATCAATCAAAATGGAGCTAGGGAGGAGAAGCGGAATAGAGATTTTTGTTCAGCTACATTTATCTTACAGCTTCAAATCTCGGTGTTTCAACTCGAATAAGTTTCCAAACCCCTACTTTTTATCAAGTTTCTCCTCTTTGGACGTGTTCTTTCGTTTGAAAATTCGGTAGAGCAGAATAGTACTTGATTTTTATTTTATTTTTTTGTATTGTGCTTCAAAGATAGTTCACAAAGATGACACTTGAATAGAGTTGTGATGAGGTTTTGGGCATCAACTGGCGTCAACCTAACCCAAAACAAGTTCTTCTCGTTGTGCTATAAAGAGGATCAACTAGTATATTTGTGCTTCCCTAGGATATTTTGGGAATCAATGAGCATGAGCGTATGATGCTCATCGATGTTTGTGATAGTGGGTAGTTGGCTATTGTAGGGCATTTGCTTGTAGTAATGAAGCCTGCCAAAGGTAAGGCGGGTGTGAATAGAGGCTCAATGGACGTGTCGAAGACCATCAATGACATGTTAGCTATGTTTTAGTTATGATTTTGGTAACTATGCTTGGAATTTTTCTATCTTTTTCTGGGTTTATTGGCTAAGAATTTTGAGTTAAGTCCATTGAGTTCTATTGACATTTAAACTGTATTTCATGTGGAATTGTCATTAATGACGGATGATATCCATCTCTCCCCACTTTTTCAGAAAGATCGGGAAGAGTAGCCAAACAAAATTTAAGAAGGTTGGGTCGGCCTAGAAAGACCCAATTTGATCTGGCATAATATGTATATTTGATGTTATGGTTCCCGGAGAAAGCTGGAGTGAAAGCTGCAAAAAAGAAGTCCGAGTATGAAAAGCTTATGAATACTTATGACAAGAAACAGTTGAACACATTTGTGTCAATATGATAGCATTGACTGTATTCAATGTAGTTTCCATTAGCTCTCTTATTTATTGGGTTGTTTTTCTAATTTGCGGTACCTCTTCTTTAACGGTATATGTTCTCACAAACAGTTTCCCTACCCGAACACAGGAGGAAAGAGAAAAGTGAGAAAAAGCATAGTGGCATTGTACCTCAACTTATTAGGAACGCTTAAAGTAAAATGATACTGACGCAGAAGCATATAAGTTCCACAAAAACATGAGGAAAAATATATATAGCATTATTGCGTGGATTCAAGTATATAGTATTACTATACTGTTTGTGTGTGTGGAATGCATTTATAAGAAAATGGATGAGTTGAGTTGGTCACACAAAGAACTTAGTTACCCTCCTAAAATTTGTACAAAGTTGAGGAGCTTAGTTACCCTCGTAAGCATTGTTCTTTGATAGTTTTCTACATTCTTAGTTCAAGAGATGAGGAATCACTATGTTACTCTCATACCATTGCTTATGATTGACAATTTCTCGTTTGACTTGTAGGTATTTAGCACTTCTATCTGTCTTGTCAGCACTGGAATCAAATAAAGCCCAGGTTATTAAAAATTTTAACTTTTTTAGGCTGATATCATGCTATAAACTTTATATCAATGTGGTTAAACAGGGAATTTGATGGGTTTTAGAATCTTGGAGAGATTGACTTATGCTTTCTCTTATTTGTGTGGAAGGCTATAAAGGCTAAAGGAGAAAGGGACATATAGAAACTATGCAACTCGAAATGATTCTTGGGTATTTGGTTGCCCTAATTTTTGGGCACTATTTTCATCTTCATTTTAACGTTGACTGTTTGATTTTAATGTATGATTGGGAAACTGAAAATTGTGAGGAATGTGTTATGTTGATTAGGTTGGTTTGATTGTAGGTAATTTAAAATAGGGAAAAGGATCAGAGGCGCAGTTTTCGATTTGTGACACTGAGTATTGTTGAAGAACCTAAGAAGGCTGTTGAGATGTTCAACCGATAGTTGGATGTTTTCAAGCCTATGAGTGGTAATGTAAGTTCTATTAGCATTTTGTGCTTATGATTGTTTTTGGAGAATGCATAATATAGAACATCTGCTCGATTTAGTAACCACAATGACCCTATTGCATCTGATTGTTAGCCACATGTGGCACTTGACTCTTATTCCTTCTTTGGGACAGTTCATTTGAATGTTTGATCCTATGTGTTACAATATATTTGATAACCCTTGATAATATCAAGCTTTAACTGTTTGAAGTTTGGTCAAGTGAATTACTGGAAAAGAAAATAAATTTCGCCGTCATCTTTTCTTTTGAATATTGTGGTTTATTTTACCATTTGAAGTTTCCATTCTCTTGTAATTATCTGTACATTTTCCGGAAGTGATGGATCCCCTCACATTAGTGTGATTTGAGTGCTTCCTTTACATTTTGAGATTTAAGTGCCTCTTTAGGAAGAACTAAACTGGCTCCAAGCAACAACATGAATTGCTTTATCGTTATAGTAAATGCATGCTAAGATTACAAAGGACCGACTTTTGATTTACTAAAGTTTCCAAAATCTGGCTAGAATCAAACCCATGAGGAGGGGTTGCTTTGCTCCATTGAGGGATATAAGGCAGTTAATGAAAGTGGGCCTAAATACTGGTCCATTTCATATTACCAAATGGGCACTGCATTGTGGAGCTGCCTAGAATGTTATGCTATCTTTTTTTTTTTTTGGGTAAATCAGCTTGAAAATAAAAAAGAGGATAACCAAATATACAGTCTACAAGGGGCATACCCCAGGAGGAAAAAGAAAGAAGAAGAAAGAAAATAAAACATAAAAACGGTGAAAGCCTACGCCAACCGGCTACATAAGACTAGATGAAAGAAGGAACATCTGTTTCCAATCCATCTAATAGAGGGAAACAAAACAGATGGCAAAAGGAGTACACTGTACACGTAGTGTAACCTGACTAATAGGAAAATAGCCAACATGACAAAATGAGTATGCATTTAACATACTACTGAAATACAACAAAGTATAAATCTACTTTGTAATCCTCAAACTGAATTTCCGAATTCCTATGTGCAAGTAGCTTGAACTTCAACTCCCCATGAGAGTGGTGGAATGGTCTTGGGTATACAGCCCCCATAGAATCCTAGAACTGCTCCTCACAGAGCAAGAATCAAGTCCATATAATGCTAGAGAAACCACAGTTTGCAACCGTAGGATGCAAAACTGAACAACAGACAGAACAACAGTTTACTGGACTGCACACAACCGAACGGCAGTAACAGCCGTAGTAGACAGCAGTTTGCAGCTGTAGGATACACCATCTTGGCTTGAAGACAGCAGCCAAAACAGAAAATATTAACAGAACAGCAGCTGCCTAATGAAACATACAGCAGAACAGCAGCCGAATTAGTAGCAGCATCAACAAAGCAGCAGCAGCCATAACAGAGACAGCAGTAGCAGCCACACAACAATTAGCAGTAGAATAGTGATGCAAAAGACAACTAGGGACATGCCCCCTAGAAAAGCGTAAACACTCCAAGGGACATCCCCCAAGGATAGGTCAATATAATGAATTAAGAGTGACTGACTGTTACTCATCAAACCAAGAGCAAAACAGCAGTTTGCTCAGCACTTCAGCAGCAGCAAAACAGCAGTAGGAATTACATACGATACACAGTAGCATATGTATGACAGGTTACAATACACAGCAGTAACAGAAAACAGCAGGATATATAATACCCAGTCCATTAAGCCAAAAAAAAACCACTTCTCATGGACTGACAAGGAGACCAATATCATAATTACAACTTGAAGCACGTAGAGGACAAACATATCTGCTCACCTGCTACTCCCTCGGAGCCTAACTCTCCACCAACTAGAAGCAATAGGGGAAACTTCAACTCCCTCCACTCTCCCTCACAAAATGTCTCCCACTAGATATTACCTCCACTCTCAAGAAGGATGGGGCTCAAGCACACATCTTACAGGTACACATATATGCTAGCACACTCAACCATCCGAATAGCAGAGGATAACAAGGTTTCCAAATCTGGAGACACAAATAGCAGCTGTAGCAAAAGAAGTAATGAGATTAAGTTATATACCTGGTAAATAGAAGTACTAGCAGTATAGCACCAATGGAACCACTATGGAATTTAGAAGTACTAGTAGCACCCTCAAGTCCAAGCGGCTACCAATCACAACCTGCCAAGCAAAACACATATGCAAGATAGGATTTGGAAAACAAATGCAACTCAAGCCAAGAAAAACAAATGCAACTCAAGTATAATACTTTCAACAAGCACAATTGCAAGTAAAATCACAGTCACACATGCACATTATAATCCATGCAACATATATGATTATTCCATATTTATGCCCCATTCTCTAATAAATCTAGTATCATGTGAGCCTTTGGGCAATTTGGTAGTGACAGTAGTCTACCCTTAACCATATTATAGATTTTGTGAACTAATACTTCCCAGGTGCTAGTTTTAGTTTGAAACTTTCTCATGTTTCTCTCAATCCAAAGGTGATACACTGTAACAGTGAATATCAACCTAGTAACAACATTCTTAAGGGATTTTCCCCTAAAAGTGGAGAAGTGAGTAATCCAGGCTGCCCAAGACTGGGGGACCACCTCTCATCAATTTTTGCTAGCATAGCATTCCAAACCTGGTGGAGAACACACAATTAAAGAACAAATGATCATGGCTTTCACTACCTTGGCAGAAGCTGCACTGAGAATTAGATTTAATCCCAAAAAGAACTAATCTATCCTCAATGGAAAGCCTACCCTGGATGGCAATCCATGTAATGAAGCTGCATTTTGGGATATGGCCAGAAAACCAAACAGCCTTATGCCAAGTTACTTTGGGAAATGGTTCTCTCAATTCCTCCCATAGAGAGGCAATGCTAAATATTTGAGTTAAGAGTCCATCTAACTTGGTCCCTTGTACCTCTCAATTGGGGAAGTTGTTGTCTTACTTCATTCAACTCTCATGTTTGTGTGATTAGGAATGCCCATACAGAACCGAGAATTATTTGGGACACTTTGACATTCAAGGGAAGGCCAGAATCATAAGCAATTCTGGAACCAAACTTATTCAACAATGGGCCTAAAGGATGCCAATGATCATGCCACAGGGATGTGTTATCCCCATTGCCTATAAATCTATAATATGAAGTATGAAGGGTTGAACTAAAGTTCTTAGATTAAGTAACCTTCTCCAAACCCATGAGGGATCACTTGGCATTTTAAGACTCCAAAAGTTCCTTAAATAGGATTTAACCCATTGGCACCACATTGATTGTTCTCCCCCTGAAATCAAGAACCATATATGTTTGGCAACCGCAGCCTTATTCCAAACCTCCAAAGATTTGAAACCAAGACCCCCCTCATCTTTGGGAGCGCATAACTGCTCCCAAGCTACCTTAGCCCATGTTCTTTTAAGGTCAGGCCAAGACCACAAAAAGGCCCTAAGGATAGATTCAACTTCTTTGATGACCTTTTTTGGTAAGATGAACAGGGAGGACCAATATGTTTGCATTGAGAACAAAATATTCTTGATAAGCTG
Source organism: Rhododendron ferrugineum (assembly GCA_025642025.1). Classification (NCBI taxonomy): domain Eukaryota; kingdom Viridiplantae; phylum Streptophyta; class Magnoliopsida; order Ericales; family Ericaceae; genus Rhododendron; species Rhododendron ferrugineum. The sequence continues at coordinate 21,816 of JAOTQK010077434.1, forward strand.
GACTCTCCCAGCATAAGTAAGGTCCCTATTAGTCCAACTTTTAGTTGTGGCAGTGATACTATCTACCAATCTCTGACAGTCAACAACTTTGAGTTTAGTAGATAGTAATGGGACTCCTAGATATCTCACTGGAAGGGAACCCTCTTGGAATCTAAGCTCTTGCAAAATAGTCTCCTTAATTCCCACACTAACTCCAGAAAAGAATATGCTACTCTTCCCTGGGCTAGGGGAGAGACCAGAAAGACCCTCAAACTCTGTCAATGCATCCTGAATGTGTTTGATAGATGGAAGCTCTCCTTTGCAAAATATCATTAGATCATTAGCAAAGCAAAGCAAAGATTTATCAACTGATTAGCTTTACATCTCCAGTGGAAGTGAAAGTCAGGGAGCTGAGATTTCTCTTTAAGTAAATTTGTAAAAACTTCCATCACAATAACAAAGAGGTATGAGGACAAATGATCCCCTTGCCTCAGTCCCTTTCTTCCTTTAATGTAACCTGTCACTTCCCCATTGATACATAGTGAGTAATTTGCAGTGGTTACACATGCTTGTAGCTACTTGATCATGGTAGGATGAAAGTTCATTGCAGAAAGAACATCCCATAGAAACTCCCACCTAACATGATCATATGCTTTCATTATGTCAACTTTCATGGCACACCTAGGAGTAGGTGATGACTTATGATAACCTCTCATGAGTTCTTGGGTGAGGAATATGTTATCTGCTATTCTCCTACCTTTCACAAAACCTGATTGGACAGGATCTATGAGCAAAGAAAGAACTAATTGCAATCTCTTGGCTAAAATCCTAGAGATGCATTTGTAAATGGTATTGTAGCATGATATGGGCCTAAAATCACCCACCTTGGAAGGGTTTGGTACCTTAGCAACAAGTGCTACAATAGTGGAGTTAGCTTTGGTGAGCAATTGTCCAGACCTGAAGAAGTTCTGGACAGTTGAAGTGACCTCATTCTTAATGACAGACCAAGCTTTTCTAAAAAAAAACCCTCCATTGTACCCATCAGGGCCAGGCGCCTTAGTGGGATTTAGGGACCAAAAGGACTCTTTGATCTCCAAGTCTGAGACAGGAGAGATCATAGTTTGACTTTGTTCAAGACTGAGTTTATTT
>JAOTQK010081740.1:0-26394 GCA_025642025.1 Rhododendron ferrugineum
CATTTCTTCACCCGAGCAACCTGTTGCTTGAAAATCTCCCTGAGAGATCAATCCCTCGGCCGCAAGATCTATCCTTCAGCCGCAACATCCATTCCTCGGCCACCAGATCCTTTCTACAGCCGCCAGGTTGTCTATTTTCCAGAATTTGGACGTTCTGTCAGATGTTTGATCCAACTACACTACCTTCCTGATGCGTTCGGGCTACGCCCAATGATTATCACGAAGAGTTTGCATTGCATTGTAATTCCAATTGCAATCGTGTGTTTTAATTGGACGGAGTGAGTCACCAATTGCCTATATAAAGGGCCTTTGGGTTCCAAAAATACAACAACAAAAATCACAAAATTCGTATACTTCCATATCCTCTCAAGCCACGAAACTCTGCAAAAATACTCTCCCAAACCCTCTTTTCAAAAGCCCTAACCTTCCGAAGGCAGCTGTCAATCCGACGATCAAACCCCGAAGTTCAAACCCTAACCCTAGGGTTTTTCGAGAAGCAATCAGTCAAATCACCCACAATCCGAAGCAATCAAGCCACTGAGGGATCAAGGTGGTGAGGCCCAAGGGCCTCTGTTTAATTTATTTATCGTTTTTATGCCTAATCGTAGCGTCTGATTATCTGCTAACTTTTCTGTCTGGTGTGAGGAAGAACATCGACCGGGGCTTCGATCCCTCGGCCGATACATTAAGCCAGAAAGATCTCTCGACCGTGACATCCATTCACCGGCCGCGAGATCCATCTCCCTAGAACATGTTTTGTTTTATTCTGCTTTCTTATGCATGTTTCAATTACAGTCTCAGCTCACCATTAACTAATTAAAGGGTAAAAACAAACTATGTGTTAGAATTAAATAAAGCATGTACATGTCTTATGTCGAACAACTATGGGCCAGTCTCACGGCTGGGCAGAGAGGGTGCCTAATACCTTCCCCTTACTATACTTTTGGCTCTCGTACTCAGAATCTCTATTTTCCTAGTTTTAATAAACTAGGTGGCGACTCTGTTTTGATGATGACCGCTATCGTGTGGCGATGTTCCTAGCCATGGGAATATCCACGATCTTGGTTTATGAAGCAAGCAACCAAAAGAGCAAACAATGATCAATCTGTATGTCAATGCCCCGCTCCAGGGAGGTGTCTACAAGTGCCATCGTCTATCAAGTCTTGAATCGCATGTCGAAGGCGATAACAAGAGTCAGTGTGATGACCAGGCATTTGGTGGAAGGCGCAGAAAAGGTTAGGGTTATGGCTAGGAGGTGGATTTTAACGAAGTGGAGTCGGAGTCAAGGGCCTGAGATCGCCAGACTTGACCAACTTTTCCATTACCGAGGAAAGACCTCGAAAATAGCAAAGTTCCGGGGTTGGGTTCGGTTTCGGTTCTTTTGTGGAGCTTGGACTTGGTTGACATCCGCAGCGCGGTTGGAGTTTTGAGCGGTGGCATTGTTTCCACTGGAGGTCGCATTGGCATAGTTGTTGCTACCAAACAAATCGGCACTACTTCCAGTATAAGCACGGGGCTTAGCCTTTTGAGTTGAGGCAGAAGAGGGCTTACTCCTTGGTACAACCCCGGTTTGGAGAGCTTCCTCGATGGCCAAGCCGGACTCAAAGCAAGTCTCGAAGTTAGCCGCCTGAACCAACACAAGGTTCTTGGCATAGTCGGGCTGCAAGTTGCGAGAGATGATGTGGATCTGATCCCTTTCACTCGGGCGATCAGTCATGAGGGCGGCCTTGCTCCTCCACCTTTTGATAAAGTCAGCAAAGGACTCCTTTGCATTCATTTTGGTGGACACCAACTCTCAGGTAGTCATCTTAAGCTGAGAGTTATAGCTATACTGAGCGACGAAGGCTGCCCCAATATCCTCCCATGTTCTTCTTTTGGAGACGTCAAGAGACAGAAACCACTGGAAAGCTAGACCAAAGAGAGTTTGTGGGAACATTTGGGCCATTGCGTCTTCTTCAACCGTAAGCAGCTTCATAGCACCATGATAACCCAAAAGATGAGTCTTTGGGTCACCAGTTCCATCGAACTTCATAAAGTCCGGCATTTTGAACCTTTCAGGCAGCCTGACATTTGGAAAGAGGCAAAGTGGGTCCATGTCCAATCCTCCAGTGCCAAACTTTTCAAACTTAGAAACGGCTTCTTCAAGCTTAGCCATCTTAGCAATCAGAGCAGCCATTTCTGGATTAGGAACAACAGCTTCAACGCGAGGAAGTTCAACTTCAAGTTCGGGATTGGCTCTCTCTTCATTGACTCTTTCTCCTCTTGCAAGGAATCGCTCATTGATCAAAGCGCGCAAGTTGGCCGTAGAAGCCTCAGCCTGATTAGCCCTTTTGCTGCATGATAGCCACGTTGTGCTGGAGATTTGTGATAATAGTTGCTTGATCCTGAGGAGGAACATCTACCATGATGAGTGCTTTGGTGGATCTCGGTGATGATGTTCAAGAAGGAGAAGACAGAGGTGTCTCGTGCGGTGTAGTCAGTGGTGAATCTGCCATTGCCAGTAAAGTATCCAGAGCTTCCGTTGTGACTGACTGAGGAGCAACCCTATCAAGCCTTCTTCTAGACGGACCAGGTGGACGTTCAGCAGGTTTGGCTCTTGTTTTCGGATTCTTCTTTAATGGTGCAATGGCTCACGGCTAGACAGTAAAGTAAATGAGAGCTCAGAAGTGCTCCTGCAGCAATTTATTGAAAGAATTAAAAATGCAGATGTCATCGTCGTCGGTGTCCTCCTAGACTTTACAACTAACAAACAAGTCTATCTCATGATGTTAGGATGCAACCAAAATCCTCGGAATTCTTTTGAACGGTGTATCCTTGTTTGAATCGACTAACACTAAGAGATGTCAAAATAGTCTAAGCCTTTGACTATTCCGTTCTTGAAATTTCAAACTTGGCTTTGGAACAACTTGGAACGGATATCGTGGTCCATAACCCTCGAATGGCGTGAGCGGCGACGTGCTACTTTAGCCAAGACGGTTGTAAGTGACGGTGCACTTGTAACCTTGAGAGTGTTAGTTCCACGAGATCGGTTCTTTTGTTGTTCCTAATCTTTTGTTTGAAACCCCGGTCGGGTTTAAATAAGGGTTTAGAAAGTTTTGATATCTCGAAGTCTTGTCGATCCAAGGACCTTGAAATTCAATAACGTGCACCATCAAGATGCAGGACTCTTCATCGGGTCATAGCAGCATCTTAATAACCACAAGACAGACTCGAAAGAAAAAGAACCCTAAAGCAGCCCTAGTATGCTCCAACATAAAATGATATGTATGTACAGCGCATGCAATAGGGAAAGCAGTAACACAGAGACAGTATATGGGGGTTAGATGTAAATAATCATACCCTGCAGGTTCCTGTCTTAGTTTGGAGAATTCTAGTGCTTTGTACATGTAAAGGCCGATTTTGGTTTGATGGGGTTCCTCAAACTAGAGCCATGATATACCTCCTGCTGTAATGCGTATTGCAAAGCAACAATCGAACAGTAGTACGACTCATCATCGTCCAAGGTTGTTGGGCATTCGAGTACCCTGGGCTCCAGTAAACTGTGCCAGTTACCCAAAACACCTCAACGGGGCCAGCCAACATCGATGCACATGAAGAATGCCAAAAGAATGATTAATGAGAGAGAATCGCAATGTTTGAGAAATGCCTTTTAAAATTTGGCTCACTTTTATTAATCGATACTTGGAGAAAACTACACAAGTGAACAATCAGAAAAGTCCCAGTTTGGATAGGTCGGATATGGGATCCTATTAAGCCACCATTCCGTTCTTCAGTAGCGCAGAGCATATTGTTTCGACAGACTTTTGAAGGATTGTTCTTGAGTGTATTAATTTCCAAGTATAGACTAATGCAATAAGTCCCCAGCAGGGTTGCCACTGTGGGCCACTGTGGGCACATGCCCCTAAAATTTAGTATAAACTCGGGTGCGCCCTTTTGGAAAAGCACGGCGAAATGCTCAATTCAGAGTCGCCACTCGGGTTTTTGCGGTAAACCACCTAAGGAACCGAACTTGAAACGCTTGCTACGTTGTTTTGATTGGAAAAGCCTCGTAGACTGGTCCGTCATCACCTTTGATATCTGAGGTTCGGGAGCCAGGTTACGAGAGGGGAAGGGTTTTAAGGCACCCTCTCACTCACTCCGGAGATCGATCTCTACTCGGGCATTTGTAAAAACATTTGCATTTCTCTCTTATTAATCATTTTTTAGCCATTTAGGGCGGGGGAACAGTTTAAAGGGATTAAAACTGTAGCATGTTGGCAGGATATGATAGATGGAATGCTCGCTTTATTGAACATTTTAAACAGACTGGAGGAAGCTGTTTTGGAGTGACGCGCACAGGAAGAAACCAGCATTTACTGATCAAATCACTGCATGCTGACTAGACCTGCATGCGCCTACATAACTTGCGTACACCAGTAAGCCTAAGCTCACAGTTCTTATTTTCAACCATCTGGGCTTTGGAAATGACCAGTGCACACCCAGGACAAACCAAACAGGTTTATATACAGTTATATACAATACAAATGGGCTATAAAGCCACAAAATTAACAAAACACCCCATAAACAGTGTGTGGACAAAACAGAGGCCAAGGCCTAGTTACCATGCAATGGCCAGCCACTGGTCAGGGTTGGACTGGCGTACGCGAGTAAACCACCGCGGTACGCCAGTTCAAGCCATTTGATCAGTGCTTGGTTTTGCACTTTCTGGGTTCTGAGACATGTTCAGAAAGACCCCAGAGGTATTCCATAGCAGCAGGTATGAATATTGAAAACCAAAACTAGCAGTTCTGACAAAAGAAAGCAGTAAACTGGTTTTAACATGCTTCACAGTGACAAATATTGAAATAAGTACATAAAACAACTAGACAACGATCCCCACGCTAGTGCTGCACGTACTGCCATGACTGGCGTATGCGTACGGATGACTGGCGTGCACCGGTTCTAGCCATGAATGGTTTTGAAACCTTGCCAATTTTAGGGCCAGGACTGGTATTGATTACCAGCCTTGACCCTTCCAGACCCCCTCAGGGATCAGAACAGAGAGTTTTACAAAGGTGGTATACCTTTGGTTTTTGAGTTTGGAAGGAGTTTGAGCTTTGAACTTGTAGGTTGGATGATGGATAATGTATATGGTTTGATGGAATGAGTGGTGCTTGGCTTGTTGATACCTTTCTTTGGCAAGAGAGAGATGAACAAGAAGATTAGGGTTCTTTAGACCTTGGAAACTATCAAAGCCTTTTTTTAACCTTGTAACCTTTTTCAATGGGGATGCATGGGGTATATATAGGAGAAGAGGGAGGTGTAACCAGCTAAAAGGGGCTGGTTGGCTTGGAGTGTAGGCTTCCCTCTCATTAATGAGAGGGGAAGGATGATGGGAGACCATGTGAGAGAGGAGGGAACATCCCCCTATCTACAAATCACTTCCAGAAGAATAACAGGGTCTAGGAGTGCCACAAAAGTCCTGTGATCATGGCTGCATAAAGGTGATGGGACTAGCTTTGACCGGCGTATGCAGGTGAATGACCTGCGTACGCGAGTCCAATCTGCCCTTCCTCGGTCAACGGTCAAAGCTGACCGATGACTGACACGTGGCAATTGGACCAGCGTATGCAGGGAGGGTTTAGCTGAGGCTTTTTTGGCTTAGGTTTAAAGGGTTTTAGAAGGCTTTTAACCGCTCAAAGCTCAAACACACTAACATTCCCGAGGCGCTCTTGATCTATGTCATCATCAAGGAATCAAATACCGTAAGTAAACTAATCTGGAAAGTCTAAAATAGGATGTCTACAGATTCTCTCACTAATGTACATGTACGAAAAAAATAGGTTTTGTTTACTTCTTCATATTCTTCATAAATTAGGGTTTTTAATTGGGATTTTCGATTCTCATGGTATTGGTCTATAGATGTTATCGTTTCTTTTGTCTGTCATTCTGTTGATTAAATAACGAGTTAACCCTCTCTATTTCTTGCTCTCTCACTCACCTGGAAAGACATTTACAAAGCTTGTTAAAGACCAAAATGGTCCATATTTTCCGCTTGACCAAAAAAAAGAGAGACCAAAATGGTCCATACTTTCCTCTCTTTCCTTTTCAATTTTTTCCTTTCCGTGCAAAATTGTTTATGAAATGGATGAACAATTAGTGGGAATTTTAAGAATTTAAACGATATGCAATAGTCCAGTACCTTGGTGAGTGGTGTTGATATCAAGACATTCATGTTAAGGAAAAAAACAAATCTCTCCAAATAAAAGGACATCATTAGACCTTGAGGTGATTGTTCCCTTGGCAACATGAAGGCTTTCATGTTGAGGAAAAAAAACATCCCCCCTTAATTATGCTGTTGAAGTATCCTATGAGTGCGAGGAATTAGGAGTTAACTAATCGTTCAAGGACTCCTACGCCAAGTTCTCTGTTGAAGTATCATGTGGTGACGGTAGCATTGCTTGTGCCTGAATTTTGAACGATTTTGATTTCGTTTTCGGTTTGTGGTGCTACTGATGACTTATGTTTCGTTCCCTTGTAGCATTGATTTCGTTTTTGATCGGTTTGTGCTCAACCTAAAAGTCAGGTTCTAAAATTATTTGTTTGCACAAGGTGGATTCATCTCTCTCTTGTAATCCTAGGTTTCTTATTTTCCTTATTGTATTGGTTTAATGAGTCTACAATAGATATTTGGTATAACAGTTGAGAGTTTTGGATTCATCCCTCTTATGTAAGTTTGGTAACCTTTGAGGAATTGAGAGGACTAAGGCTGTAGTTCTCAGCTTTCATCACAATATTTAGAAATTGCTTATTTTGAACTCTAATTTCATCTTGAATTTTTCTCTTAACTACTGTCTACATGTGTGGAATTTCATAGCAATAATATGGGAAAATGTATTGTTTGTCTATTTTGATAGATGTGTTCTTGTATGCTTGTAGAGTTCATGTGATGTTCGAAGGATTGATGAAGCATTTCAGTTACTTGAATGTGGAATAAGGTACAAGAGGGAAGTAGCAGAGACAGAAGACATTGGCACTTCACAAGCTTAGCTTATTTGCACTCTGTAAACCAATCCGGATTTGAACTCTGTAACTAGGCTAGGTCAAGCTTGTGAACTTTCTTTTCTGCTGATGGGGAATGTCCCACTTGAACTTTGTTTATTTTGCTAATGTTATATGAAATATGAATGTGAAGCGCTTATTGAATGTCAAGGCAAAAATCTTGCTGTTTTGAAAACTCCAGAAAATTCTTTTGGAAGTAATATGTAGTTTCATGGTCAGAGAACTATATATGGACATGTGTGGAGGTATATGCAGGGAGAGAGAGAGAGAGAGAGAGAGAGAGAGAGAGAGCAATGTTTGAGCAAATTAAAGTTGGGATATCTGGTATGAAATGGAACTCTTAATGAGTATCGCAACCGTGTCGAACACAGCTCTGTGTCCTGGTTTTTTGAAAATAACGTGTTGGTGTATCCATATCGTGTCAGCGTATCCGTATCATGTTGTGTCCTATATTTGTAACAGTAGTTGACTTTAGCCCAATAAGATACAACATTTGTCACTCAAGTAGGACAATAGAAACCATTGCCTACATTCTTTAATGGCTGCTAAGTTGACTGCCATATGAGTCCACAACAAGCAAAAACATGGACAGGTCACAGGTTCTAATTACCAACATCAATACAACCAATTTTTGCTTTGACCACAATATGAGTCCATACATTGCAATTACAAGGACAATACTATAGTAATTAGAAGAAAAAAATCTGCAACAATTGCAACACCGTGTCATATATGCTCCCAAGTTACACAAAATCATGGTTCCAGATTAAGGAACTTAATGAGGAGGTGATCAAATTACGAAGGCTCTTGGAGGAACAGGAGACGCTCTTGGCTTCAAAGCAACCTGATGTGGCTTTAACAGGTATCTCAGACCATTGCATTATTTTAGTACCTATGGTTCCCCCTAATGGACGACGAAAACCCTTTAAGTTTTTTAATTTTTGGCTCCAACACCTTGAATTTGGCCAGACTTTGACTAGTTCATGGAATGAGCTTTTGGAAGGGAGGCCTATGTTTGTGTTGTCTAAGAAGTTGAAAAGATTGAAGTGTGTGCTGAAACAGATGAATCTAAAATGTTACTCTAATATTAGTAAAAGGGTTATGGAAGCCAAGGCTGAACTGAGTAGTTTTCAAGAAAGATTGTTTGCTTCCCCTTCTAATGAGGCTTTGTGTACTCAAGAAAAGGATTTGGTTTGTAAATATGTGGAGTTGATGGCTGCTGAAGAATCTTTTATGAAGCAAAGGTCTAGGGTGAAATGGCTAGCATTGGGTGACCAAAATACTAAATTTTTCCACCAAAAGCTGTGTGTACATAGAGCTCGGAATACCATTTTTAGCCTTCAGAATATTGAAGGTCACATTCTTGAAACTCCTGGGGAAATTAGGGTTGAGATTCTCCAATATTATCAAGGGCTGCTAGGTACCTCTTTTTCTAGTAGAGTGGATGCAAGGTCTCAACTTCAATAGGCTATTATTTCTCATGTTTCTGAATCTCAATCTCATGATTTGGTGGCTCCTATTTCTGATGGAGAAATTAAGAAGGCTCTGTGGGCTATTAATGGAGACAAGGCTCCAGGCCCTGATGGCGACAACTCCCTTTTTCCCAAAAGAATTGGCAAGTGGTGGGTCAGGACCTTCTTTCTGCAGTAAAGTCCTTTTTTGTGTCCGGATTTTTGCTTCAAGAGTGGAATGCTACAGCCATCTCTTTAGTGCCTTAGGTCAATTCTCCTATGTCTATTCGTGACTATAGGCCTATCTCGTGTTGTAATGTGGTCTACAAATGCATCACTAAGGTTTTATCAAACAGATTGCAACCCATTTTGCCTTGCTTAATCAACCAGGCTCAGTCTGCTTTTATTAAGGGGCGTTCAATTGTTGACAATGTGCTCTTAATGCAAGAACTAGTAAGAGGATACCATAGGAATGATAAGGATCCTAGATGTGCTATCAAGATAGATCTTATGAAGGCTTACGATTCCGTGGATTGGTTTTTCCTTTTTGACAGTATGAATGCCATGGGTTTCCCTTCTAGGTTCATTAATTGGGTTTAGAAATGTGTTTGTTCAGCCAAATTTTTAGTTGTCATTAATGGTTCTTTGGAGGGGTATTTTCAGGGCATGAGGGGTTTAAGACAATGGGATCCTATTTCCCCCTATTAGTTTCTTATAGTTATGGAGGCTTTTACTGCTTTATTGCATTATCGAGTGGATCAAGGTCCTTTTAGCTACCACCCAAAGTGCAGGAGCATTAATCTCACCCATTTGATATTCGCAGATGACTTATTCATTCTATGTGGAGCATCAAATGATTCTTTTCACCTTAATCAAACATTTACCGGATGACTTTTACTCCTACTCTGGTCTTAAGCCTAATATGAACAAATGCTCTGTTTTCTATGCTGGAGTGTCAGAGGGTGATAAGATTGTTTTGGGAGGTATCCTTCCTATTCCTGAGGCCCATCTTCTAGTCAAATACCTGGGGGTGCCCCTTATTTCAACCAGGTTGAAGGCTGCTGATTGTTTGGTCCTGAAAGAGAAAATTTTGATGAGAATTCATAGTTTGTCTGCTAGGAAATTGGCATATGGGGGAATGGCACAACTGATCCTGTCAGTTCTTTTTAGTATACAGGTCTATTGGAGCTCAATTTTTGTCATTCCTAGCAAAATAATTAAAGAGATTGAGAGTACTTTGATGGCTTTCCTTTGGTTAGGATTTGAGATGAAACATTCTGCTGCCAAGGTTAGATGGGATCATGTATGCAGTCCAAAGGAGGAAGGAGGGCTGGGATTCAGAAGACTTAAGGAATGGAATAAAGCAACAATGCTTAGGCATCTCTGGGCCCTTTGCAATAAAGCAGATACCCTTTGGGTGAAGTGGATTCATACATACTTTATCAAGGGCCAATGTTTGTGGTCCATGGACATCCCAAATGAGGCTTCATGGACTATGAGGAAGCTATTGAACCTAAGAAGTGTGGGTCAATCTTTGATAAAATACTTGATTGGTAATGGACAAGGTACTTTTTTGTGGCTTGAAAACTGGCATCCTCTTGGCCCTCTTTTTCATAAATTTGGTGAGAGTGTTGTTTATAATCTTGGTAGATCTTTGAATTCTAAGGTTTCCTCGACTATCCATGAAGGGGAGTGGAGGTGGCCTAGACAAAGGAATAGGGTCACTCAGTTTATCATGAATCATACCCCTCTTGATTTTAAACCAATTTGTGATACGCTTGATTCAGTCGTGTGGCTCCCTAATCCTGCTGGTTTTACTGTGTTTTTTGCTTGGGAGGCTATCAGGCTTAAACTACCTATTCAGCCTTGGTCTAGTGTTGTTTGGTACAATAGAAATGTTCCTCGATGGTCTTTTGTGTTGCGGTTAGCTGTACAACAGAAATTAAGCACAAGAGACAGGTTATTGAGCTGGGGTATGCGTGTGGAGGATGGTTGTGTGTTCTGTAACAATGCTCAGGAGTCACATATACACTTGTTTTTCCAATGTGCATTCTCCCAATCAGTTTGGAGGGCTGTTTTGCAAAAATGCTTGACTGATCAAATCCCTTTCTCTTTACCGGATGTGGTTGCATGGTATATTCAGACAGTTAAAGGGTCTGGGCTTAAGAGTTGGCTTTTGAAAAGTGTGTTTGTTGCTTGTGTCTATAACCTTTGGATGGAACGGAATCAGAGGATTTTTCAACACAAGGTTTCTTCTCGGGATCAGGTCATCCTCAAGACTGTAATTGCAATTCGGGATTTGCTGAACTTGAAAAGGGGTGTTAAGAAATCCCATGACAACATAGAGTTGTGTTGTAGTTCAGTTGGGGCCTTTCAACTAGAGTTTTTGATCCACTCTGTTTAGTATAGGAGTACTTTGTATAGAGTTGTTTGGTTCTTTTTTCTTAAAAGTCTCTTGTGGTATGCTGAGGCTTGTCTCAGGTGCCTTGGTTTTTTTCGGGGAAATGCCTCTTAGAGTTTGTACATGAGTTTGAGCTTTATAAATGTAAAGTGCTTATCCAAAAATAAAAAAAAATAAAGAAGGAAATCACAGAGCAAAAGATAGTTTCTGTACAAGTTCCAAGCGTGGGTTCCAAGCCCCTCCTCTTCTTTCTTTTTATCTCTCTCCATTTCTTTCAAAATAAGATTCCCATTTCTTGTTCCATTTGCCGTGAAGCGGTGAAAAGTTAAAATCCCATTGTCGTCGAGGTCCTCGAGGACGACACAAGATTTAAGTTCCATTGCCGTAACTCGTAAGGCAGCGCCCGTCGGGGGACGGCGCAAAGTTTAAATTCCATAGCCATAAGGCGGCGCCCGTCGGGGACGGAGCAAGGTTTAAATTCCATTGCCTCACTTCAAATTGGCGCCCGTCTGGGATGGTGCAAGGTTTAAATTCCATTGCCTCACTTTAAATTCCATAGCCGTAAGGTAGCGCCCGTCAGGGACGGGACAAGATTTAAATTCCATTGCCGTGAGGCGGCGCCCATCACTGACAGCGCAAGGTTTAAATTCCAATGCCCCACAATTCCCTTGCTGTGAGGTGGCACCTGTCGGGATGGCACAAGGTTTAAATTCCATTGCCGTGAGGCGGCGCCCGTTGGGGACAGCGCAAGGTTTAAATCCTATTGCCGTGAGTCGGCGTAAAATTAAAATTCTATTACCGTGTCACAAAATTGAAATTCTATAAAGCCGTCGGGATAGCACAAGATTTAATTTCATTACTGTTGAACGGCACTAAGTTCAAATTTTTTAGTGACACACTGATTTGGCCGCCGCAAATTAGCCTATTAGTTATTCATAGTATTGGACTAGTATGCCACTTTAGCCTTGTGATTGGGGATTTGGCCCCCTTGAATCATAATCTAAAATGAAGTTCCAACAGAAGGCTTCATACTTGAAGCTCACTGTTTCGATTGTCTGTGGCCTTAAGTTTTACCCTTTCACTGTTTCACAAGATTGATTAAAGCTGATTTTGTAAACCTCAAATCCTAAAAAGAATCACTGGAGCCCAACACATATGAAAGTAAAGGGGATTTGCCTAATAAAACTAAGGCTAAGGAAAACTTAGGCCAAAAGTTGCTTACGCCAAAGGTTAATGCCTTTCTTTTTAACATTGGTGAAAATCCATTGTCAGTCGAGTATAATTTGACAATTGTATTTATCCAAAGCAAAATCTTCTTTAAACAGTTTACAAACCTTGTGAACCGGATATTCGCACCAAAATAAACTTCTAACTACGTTAGACTTGATTCCGAATTGAATTCGGATACGTACGTAGGCAATTCATTCAAATGGGTACAGTCGCAAATAATGTGAACCCCAAATGTTCACTAAATTCCAATTCGAAACTACGTTGACTTGATTTTGTGTCATACTCGGATACATAAGCAACCCATTCAAATATGTGCGGTCACAATGATTAAAATGGGCAGCTTCGATCATCAAAATTTGATCGGGAACTATGAGATTACCATAAGTTTATGATAATTTTGAATAATCAACTGGAGTATTACCATAAGTAGCATATGAAAACAAAAACAGTGACAAATTGTCATACAAGCAGAGCCACTCAGACCAAGAAAGGAAAAGTCGTTCCCACTCATTAGTACTTCGCTACAAAAAAATTACGAAACTTCATGGCACATTTGAGAAGAATGCACCCCAATGTCACAAGGACTTCATCCCGATCCGTCTCTTGGATGACTTTGTTCAAACTTTCTGACGGATTAAAGGTAACTTCATGCCTTCACTGAGAGCCTTGTTCAGTCTTTCAAGGACAACAGTGAGACTACATGTCACAATTTTTCCATCACGTTCATCGGGTAGAATGAATTCACCGGCAATATCCCAGTCCTCAAAGCTTTCCACGCCACAATTTGTGGCACTCTTTCTTAAAGCTGGATAAAGTGATGAACACAAGCAGAAATGAGAAGTGGAAGTGAACCAGATAAACTTCCAATTTACAAATACATAATATATAAAAGAAAATGATATTGACATTTCAAAAATTGACGGAGGCACTCCAAAAAAACAAAGGAAAGTGGCTTTGGAATTACACTAGTTTTGGAGTGCCTGTATCAATTTTTGGAGTGCCAATATCATTTACCATATATAAATTTCCAAGTGTCTGTCATATGTGTGCGTGCGCGCACATGTGTCTATTGTGCCATGATATCATGATAACCAAAAATAAAAGAGGATGTTGCTGCTCACAATCCAAGAGCTGCATATCGCATGCTTCATAATCCAAGACCAGAGAACTATGCTCCTCCAATGCCTAAAGGGGAAAAAGTTATGAACTATATTAATAATAGGATCAAGACCCCATGTTTTCAGCTAATCAGGTTATTAGGGCAGAAAGAAACAAATAACTAATCAAGACCTAAAATGCCAGAGCACATAAAAGATCCAACCAAAAGGCAATAAGGAAAATAAAACTAAAAAGATAGCCTGTTCTCAGAGAATTATGGTGCTTACCTTTCCATCCTTTTCCTGCTGTCCATATAAAATTGCGAAGACAAAGTGCTCTAGTCCAACCTTGGCATCATCTGCAACATACTCGAGTGTGAGAAAATAAACACATGAAAATGCACAATAGGAATGCCACGGCAACCAAATTTGGGTTACCACATTTTAGATACCTTCTGATGTTTTGGTCAGAGACACGATAGGTGGGTCCATTTCTGATTTCACCAATGAACAGGTGAAACATCAGATGATATCAACAGTGTGGTATTCAAATGCGGTCATCATAGCATTATCGGAAGTGCAACCTACTTAGTTGGGCCAAAGGACTCAATCAAGTGGCCCTAACCCATCCAAGGCACATCTGAGACTGAACTTCGTCTTGGTTTGTGACTGAAAAAAAGTTCCAGTTTCATGTCGCTACGCTTTGAAAATTTTCACACTTCCACTCGAAATAATTGAGTGAGTATTTTACTAAGTTCATAATATTCGTTTTATGCTCCCTGAATTGTCGATTGCTTGGAGTATGAGAAATAGGAACGCAGTAAATGCAACATCCCCTAGATCGTTGCAATATTAAAATGAACTTTTGCAAGTAAAATAATCAACAAAACAAACTGCTATTTTTCCTAATTATTCATGCAAAACACTTCAGTAAAATGATGACCAATTTTTTCTTCCAAAAACTCAACTCTCTGTATCTTCAGTATCTATAACATTTCATTGTCTGGAAAAACTTCCAGGGTCACTTGTGATCACTTGATTTTGGAAATCCGTACCATGCGCGTTCCAAAACATAATTCGCTGCGGTATTTGCATTTTACGGTACAAAATACAAACGACATAGACCTAAATAATGATGATATAGGCCATTAAAAAGAATGAATTGAGGGCTTAATCAAAATGAGACTTTACCAAGAAATTTAGCTGCATCAGACGATAACTTGTAAATGCCAAGCATAGGGAGATCTGAAGGTAACTCTATGTTATCAAAGATCCCCTGCCTAACAATATCACCAACTCTTGATAGAGAAAGGCCAAACAGAATATGCTGCACGCTGATAAAATGCTTTCGTCGCATTCCTCTCTCATAATCAGCAATCTTAATCACTTCTATAAGCTCATCTGTACAAGGTCTTCCAAAGCTACCATGTAATAAAGGAAAGGAAACAGCTTCCTGGAAATAATCAAACTGTAAAAAGGAAACAAAAACAGCTTCAAATGAGGCATGAGCTATTAAAAAAAAACAGAGAGCATTAAAATAGGCAGGTTTTCAGCACTAGAAACCATAGTTCAGAAATCATGAATTGGAATTGCCCTTTTCTGGATCATGAATCGAATCAAATCGTGAATTATAAAAATTCTATTCATGATTTTTGAAATACATAGAAATTATATTTGTGTGTTAGTTCATTATGCATATAACAAGTTATGGCAAAAAAGGAAAAGTTTGTTTTGAACTACGATCATGCAGTAGACGCTTATATGGGCAAGAGATGTAGGTCTGAGGCAACAAGCCCCATCATGAACTATTATTACACGACATACTTGACTATTGTAAGTTTAAAGTATTTTGAGGACAAAACTTCAAAGCATTAAATTTACTAAAATATATATTCGTCTTGATTATCAAGCTTTAAAAGATTCACAACTTCTTGTGCAACTAATGTTCAAAAAAGATCACAATAAGTAAAAGGAAGTTATTTTCTAAAACGTAGTATATCTAACTCGACTTAAATCAAATTAAACTATATTTATTTAACAAAAAAGGCTATAGCTATAATGAAAAAGGGCAAAAAGGGGGGGCAAGGTCGACATATATCAGATGCGAGAATTTTCAGAACCGCCCGAATTACATGATGAACCGTGAATCGTAAGATTCATCACCAATTATATTCTACGACCGATTCACCTAAAGAACCATAGGCTTTGTTTGTTTTGAGTTTTGAAGGAGGTTTATGCGGTAATGAGTGGAGAGAGACAGATAGAGAAATTAGAGTAGCTAAAAGACTTTGCCCCATTATGCAACTAGTTTAATAAAACATTTTTAAAAGCAACCTAAACAGCAATAAAATCAATAATATCAAATAATCTTTGTCCAACAGAATTGAAGGCGAATTAAGTGGAACTACAATATGGAAATTGAACTAACCACAAGAAATATGCTTTACAACTATGAAATAAAAGTAAGGTAGGATGGGTGAAAATGTGTGTAACAATTTCCTTTTCAACAAGTCAAAAACTGCATAAACAAGGAGTATGCTCTTTCATGCAGTAGTATTTAAGGTACTTAAGTCATTTTGTGTCCTCAGTGTTAATGGGTCTATAGATGGCATCTAGAGTCCTCCTTAGGTAGATTTTTATATATTGATAATAGATTAATAGATATTTGAGAGCTTGGTATCTTTGTAACCCTTTTTGGGATCTCTCTCTTACTAAATCTATCCCTTGATTTGGCTTGCATTATTTGGTATCAAAACTTCTACGCTCAAATCCTAACCCTTCATCACACCGGAAAATCTCACATGAAACCTAATCTCACCGGAAAACTCACCGGAACCCTTAAAGGGCACCGGAATATCTCTTCGGAGACTCGTCGAAACCCAAACCTAGCCCTAATCTTTAGATCTATCTGCTTCCAGTCCACACCATTTCAGACCTAAATCACCAAAAACAACAAAAAATCAACATAACCAGCTTAAAAATCCAAACCTATTTCAAACCCTAAATCGACTGCACTTGGCAGATCTCAAAGCTAAACCTACAAATCCAGCAAGTTTTTGAACTGGTTCGAGCACTACTCTGTTGATTCAAAGGATGTTCAATCTCTTCTCAAGCGTTTTGAGCACTGTACGACCTGTTCTCACACTTACATGCACTTGCAAACTACTACGTACTGGTTTTCGGCCTACCAGATGGAGATTTCAAACAAAAAACAACCCTAGCCTTTCGAGTTTGGGCCTAGTCAATCGAGTTGATCTCGAACCAGATCTGACTCACGATTTCGAGACATGATTTGAGCGTAGTCAGTCGATTTCAAAGCATTCTAATCGCAATTCGAGTTGTTCAGCCGTGATTTTTTGATCCAACGCAGCTACAGTCATGATTCAACAGAGAAAGAACACTATTAGATTTGCTATGAGGCACCGACACTCCTAGAGGTTGCCGTATCCGTATATTGGACATGATGACAAGTAGGGGACACGCTACGCTAAGTGGCGTGTCCCTTAAATTAAATTTGGAGGGGGACACGGCATGGACACGCAGGGGGCACAGGTGGGACATGTTCGGGGACACTACGGGCGTAGAAGTATAATATTTTCAATTTTTTCAGCGGAAACAAGTTTTTAATCAAATGTTTTGGTTTTAGTGTAATCAAACCTATATAAACAATCCTAAACGATCGATAAAACACATAGATCGAAGGAGTCTCTCTCTCTCTCTCTCAATCGAAGTAGGAAACCCTAAGAGTCTAGATAGACATCAATTGAACCCCACCATCTTTCAAGCCAAACCCCACCATCTCTTTATACAATTACAACTATGTATGTATGTATGTACTGGTATATATTCGATGTACATATCTATTTCGCTATGTGTATGAGTGTATATCTTACATACATGTATGTGTGTGTACCGAAAACATAGCAGTACCTTACAGTGTAAATATCTCATCTTACATACAAAAAAAAAAGTGCATACATCTCTATATATAAACTTTACTGCATACATTTATGATATAGTTACATAAATATTTATTTATATATTTATTTTTGTCGTGTCCCCCGCCATGCCCATGTCCCCATTTTTTTTAGAATTCCCCCATCACGGGTTTGTATCTCCATGCTACATAGTCGATTTGTGTCTGACTTTGATTTCTTCAGGTTTGATGGATTCAACTTGGATTTTGCTCTTTTGTATTGTTACAAGTCTGTTTTATTTCCTCTTCATCGATTTTGGACTGAATTGACTGGGTCTAGGAACTTCTGAGTTTATTGGGCCCATTTTGTTTGGGTTGAGTTTAATATTGTAACAGCTTGTAGAGGTAGAGGTAGAGCATTTGTGCTGAACAATGATGATGGTTACGACCATGGCAACCCAAGTTCGTTATAGGAATTAGATTGAACAGTTGAGTACACAAATTACTACCATGAATGATAAGGTGCAATTGTGACGAGTTGTTACCATGATTAAGAAGATGCATTGTGAAGGTACCGATGATTCTCACAATCAATTTAAGTCTAGTTTGGACTACAAAGACGAGAAGAACATTGATGTTGACCTTACCGAATCTCTTGGAAATTTTAATCCGAACGAATTTGAGGCGGCGGTCCTCAACCCGGATGAGTTTGAAGGGGTGAAGGAACTCGGTTATTTTGAAAATTTTCCCATCTTTGATTATTATCCAAGGGAATAACTTTTGAAGGTGTTCCTCCGAATTATAGTGTCTTCGAGATTGAAGATGAGTTTAAGGGTGTGTTTGGAACTTGTGGAAAGAAAGAGAAAAGAAAATGATTAAAAAGGAAAAGGTAGAGAAAGTTGGGAGGAAAATTTACTATTCGTTCTTCTCTACTTTTTTATGTTTCTTCTCTTTGTCCACAACCAACTAACAAACTATGGAAAGGAAATTTTTAAAATTTTCTCCTTTTCTCCATTCCACAAGTTCCAAACACCCCCTAAAAATTTGCCCATCTTTGATGAATCTCCAAATGAAGACTTTGGAGGTGATTTCAAAGGAATTCCCGTGTTTGACGAGTTTCTTAACGAGGATATTGATGACGATGATGATGTTCCAATCTTTGATGAGCTTTCACATGAAGAGTTTGACGATGGTTCGGTCCTTCAGACTAGTAGTGATTTAGGTGTTCCCATATATGATGAGTTTGAAGACAAGTTTCATAATGTTGAAGGACTTAGCCTATCGATCAATGAGTCTTTCTTGATATCTAGGGAAGATATGAGCAAGTATTGGAGGCAAGTCATGAGGTAGCTATGACTTTGAGATTGTTGATTGCACTCAATACTTGTCTTAAAGTTGTCCATGACTCAAGAAATGAAAGATGTCCAAGTTTATGTCGCATTGGCGTCCGACACAAGTCTTATTCCTTAACTCTACCATCCAAAGGCACCAAAAAAGGGCAGCAACTATCCCAGACAAATTGAAGATTCTTTGCAAATGGTGTTCACTCGAGAAAGTCATGGGCATGAGCTTGGGCATAATGTGAAGTTGAAATTTCTCTATGCTATGATTGGTAATTCTTGTGATGTTTTGGAACCTAGTCATTGTTGGGGTCCACCCATAGTGGTGGGATTTTGTGAGAGATACCCAAAGAGTTGGGTGTCTTGTGTATTTTACCCAAAGCCTTTATAAATATAGCTTGTAAACCCTATTAGGGTTAAGGTGTGTGACATAATGTAAGGGAAAGGGTGAGGCAAGTGTGGGGGGCCAGTCTATGGCCTCCCGAAGAGGAACCGGCGTGTGGTTTACAGAGAGTTTTTTCATCTTTGTTTATATTGTGTGAATATATACGAAGGGATTTTTTATCCGCAATCACTGGATGGGATTGTGTGCGTGGTGTCCTCCGGTCCTAACAGTCACCTACGATGAGGAAGTGTAGATCCGTAAGAGGCATGGCAAATGGATTATTTATTGCCTCCACATAGGCATGTACGCAGTGGATGTACACAAATGTAAGCTCCTTTTGAAGATGGGTTATTGCATGAGGGTTATGTTGGTCAACAAAATCCAGCTACATGCCTAATTCGAAGCTGCATATTCTAATGTTTCTTTGTTTAGTTGTTGTGGGTCTTGTTGTCCAACTTGAGGACAAGTTTTCCTTAGTGTTAGTGCTCCATAAATAGGCATCTAGAGTCCTCATTAGATAGTTTTTGATTTATTGATAAGAGATTAGTCTGTTTGCATCCCATTTCAGGATCTCTTTTGTTGCTAAGCTAAAAGGCTAGAGGAGGGGCCGACCGGGCGTAGAAACCCTCCCTTGGGTGTGACCATAGGAGCTCCAAACTCGCGGCGGCTCCTGAAGGGGCCAAAGAGCCATAGCAACTACTGCCCCACCAAGGGCTACTGGACCACAATCCTGCTTCGCAGGAAAACCAAATTCTAGAGGGCATCGTTAGCACGACTTGAAACCGTGACCTCTTGGCCATCCAAACCCTATCTGAGTGAGCCATGAGCCACTAGGCTACCACCCCTAATGGTCGCAATTTGGGATCTCTCTCTCTCTTATGAAATCTATTCCTCGATTTGGTTGGCATTATTCTTCCATTTTCATATATAGTTAGGTGCATCTATACACTATACTACTCACGAGTAGTCCACGTGACATTTTTCTACCAATTATCTCTCCTACTTGGCAATTCCTTGAGCCTCCCTTAGTTTTCAAATTATTTGTTATTTTTCATCTTATTAAAATGCAAACAAACGATGTAAAAAAAAGAGGGGGTTATTTTTTTAATATAAACTGTAATTTCAAAATTTCAATCGTCAAATAAAGGACAAAAAAGGAATTAATTTTAAAAAAAAATACAATTATCTTGCTTTTGCAATAACCTTAATACACATGTACGTTATTCTGCTGCATCGCAGGGGTCACCCCTAGTTTTCATATCGTACCTATATGATAAAACACTCAAATATGATAAAACTAAATGAAGCAAAAAAGACAGAAAGGGTGATACCGCCGTTTGTTTCATTTGAAGCAAGCCACTCCACCCATATATTATTGCATCAATCAACTGTTCTCGCACAAAAGCTACTTTCTGGGGGTCAATTGGAGCAGACTCATCAGGAGATGTGGGACAAAAATCTGAATCTGAAATCTTGATGCCCATCAAAGACTCAAAAATCAAAGTATCTGTAACAAGAAAAGATTTCCGACGCGCAAGCTCCAAGGTAAACTGTATTTCACGATCTGCCTGGTTTCCAAAACAAAGGTAGCGATAATAGTGAGATAACCTTCACTTTGTTTGGTTTACCTTTTAGAGAGTTATTTTGAGAGTAATGAGGGATAATGAGTGGAGAGAGACAGGGAGAGATTTATTGAAAACTGTGCCGAGAGTAAAAAGTTACTCTCAAAAAGTTGAACCAAGCGGAGTGCTTATAACTCAACTATTCAAAAAGAAGAAAGATTCCGTTAAAAAAAAAGATGGAAAATTAGAATATAGCATATGCACATGAATAACATAACAAACCTATGATTAAAAGGGATTATTTACATTTCATTTATTGACAACCTCTCCCACCCGGGGAGAGGGCGGGGGTTCAGAATGGGAAATAAAAAAATAAAGAAACCGGAATAACACCAAAATAATGTGCTCACAACTCGTAATTAACAAACGTAGTTGAGAACAACATCAAGCATCATCTGAAGCTGCACGCAATGTCAG
Organism: Rhododendron ferrugineum; assembly: GCA_025642025.1. Lineage (NCBI taxonomy): Eukaryota > Viridiplantae > Streptophyta > Magnoliopsida > Ericales > Ericaceae > Rhododendron > Rhododendron ferrugineum. Next base: position 20,901 of record JAOTQK010081740.1, read on the forward strand.
TATACATTATCAGATTAGACTATCACTAGCAACAATCACGACAGGGACAGCATACCAGGATTTTAGAGAGAGGGAGACCAAAATCATCATTCTGATATTTAGTATGAAGAACCTTTTTGAATGTTGAAGAAAAGGACTTCAGAAGAAAGGAGCAAATCAATAATGTTGAATTTCTTTGAGAAGTCAAGAACAACAAAACTTAAATGTTCTTACCTGTAGAGGCACATAATTATCCAACTCCATCATTGCAATACTTACGTCAGACTCGCTAACATCCTCAAACTACATCCAAAAAATTATTAACCAACTTATAGCGTTAATAAGGTTGTTCTCTCGTAAAATGAGATACAATATTCCTACTATCGAGAATAATTGGAGAAGATAATGACCAAATGAAGGGAATAATTACCGCAATAAAGTTATGTGGAAAGGCCCATGGAGAAACCTAAAACAAAAAGAAGGAACAACAAAATAAAACTCCTCAAAAGAGAAATAATCCAATGTATTTACCTAAAAGATAAATACATGAAGAAAAAAAGGAAAATTACAAATGGCCCAGCCTTCACAAGGCTATGGAAATTCTTTTCACTCTTTTTGTCGTTCACAAAGAGTGAAGAAAGGATAATAAAAGATTACAAAATTACAAATGGCCCAGCCTTCACAAGGCTATGGAAATTAGGAAAATCCCAATATAACAAATAACACAAACCAAAATATCCATTGAGAATTCTAGAGAGAAAATCCAAAAATAGGATGCAAAAGAGTCTAGCTCTTGACATTCTTCTTTAAAATGATAAAACTAACTCATGAGGACTCTCGATACTTAATTATAAAATCAAGGACCCAACTACACTAGAGGACACTAAAATGACACAAGTACCCTCAACCCTACTGCATCAATGAAAGACCTCAGATCAAACCGTTAAAAGACAGACAGGATCAACTAAAAATACCATGACTGAGAAATCTTGTCGCACATGCATTAATTTGCTCAAAATTTTGCAACAGCTAGGGATCATACAAATTCATTCAGCTATAGCAAAAAACCAAAATTGGATATGTCAACAAAGTGGCAAGTAATAAGTACAAAGCAGCTCACCGAAATACACCTAAACATCTCCAGCTAGAAATTTTTAGTTCCTTTTTCAACACAACGAAAATAAATAGTTCACTACTAGACTCCAAGCACTTAAAAGTAGGATGCTACAGTGGAAGCACACAACCACCATTTTACTTCCTCAATATCTTTAGAGAACTATACCTATCGACCTAGTCTGCCAAAAGTTTGGCAAATGGATTGATTAGAGTTCAAAAAAATTTGGGATTAGAAGAAGGTTTCTAACCCTAGATTTGATGCATAAAGTACCCTAGAATAGATCCCAAAACTTGTTATGTTCTTCCTTCTCTTCTTCAGACCTCCACAATATTTTGCACTCATCAAACCTTTTAAGGGCACGATCAAGTGTTCGTTCTTTTGCAGTTCAAAAAAACAAAAGTGTTCGTTCTTTCCAATGTTCTCCATTGAGCCATTCACCATCTCCCAAGTGGTGCCCCTCAAGCAAACTTTCCTTGGAACGGCATTTAGGGTTATAGGGTTTGTACTAAAGTATGGTTGCAAGCTTGGACATTGGATACGGATGTCATAACTTAATTTGGGTAAGAGGCGACACATACTTCCCTACTAGTGCATTCTATAAGAACGCCGACGAGAATGTCAATTCTCGGCTAAAGGGCATCCAAATGCTAAAGAATGCTCAATCCAAAGCAGTGCATCAAAAACCGAGACGTATCATCGTTAGAAAATAGAACAAAGTGACGAATTGTTTCTTAAGCCTGATCAGACTACCAAAATGATTTGCTAAAAATACATTCAAGATTGCAAAAGCAGTAGTTAACAGGGTGACATAATAGTAGTTATAGTAATGCTAGGGGGAGAGGAGGACCCAAACTGACTTGGGATGTTGTAATACGGATGGATATCAGTTTACTTAATCTAAGTCAACAAGTAACCCTTGACAAAGCTCAATGGAAAATTAGGATTCATGTAGCCAACCCCAATTTATAGCGATACAAGGCTCGGTTGAGTTTGGATTGATAACTAAAGATTAAGCAAACCTCCATAATGTTTTTTAAACTTCCATAATGTTTTTCACTTAGAGGGCACTATCAAGTGTTTACTCTCTATTAAGCCATTCACCATCTCATAAGTGGTGCCCCTCGAGCTAACTTTCCTTGGAAGAGCATTTAGAGTTCTAGGGTTCGTATGACGGTATCCTTGCAAGCTTGGACATCAGATATGGATGTCATCTTGACAGTGGATAACTATGGCAAAAGGGGAATGATACTTCCTAACTGATGCATGATATAAGAAGGCCGACGAGACTGTACATTCAAAGGGTGTCAATATGCCGAACAATGTTCAATCCAAAGCAGTGCATCAAAAACACAGATATATCACCGTTCTTAAGCTTTGACAAGACCACCAAAATGATTTGCTAAAACATCCAAGATTGAAAAAGCAGTAGTTAAGAGGGTGATACGATAGCAGTTGACAGTAAAGCTAGGGGGAGAGGAAGACACAGACTGACTTTGGACACTGTGATACAGATGGAAATGAGCTTACTAGATCTAAGTGAACATGTAGCCCGTGACAGAGCTCAATGGAAGGATTCACATAGCCGACCCCAACTGATTGGGAAACAAGGCTCGGTTAGGTTTGGTTTGGTAACATTGAAGTTAGCAATTATTTCAGAACCTAAAAGATAAAGTTATAACAAAAATTACCTCAAAAAATGTGTATTTGCTGCGATTTTCATGTTGCTGCATAAAGGCAATTATTCACATTAGAAACATTCAGACTACAAGTATTGAGACCAGAGCCATGGATCGCAATAAGGAAACTTACTTGTATTACATCACAAACATCGTGTTCCCTTAGTGTGGAAAAGTTATCAACTTCCACCCTCCTCTCAGCGACAGCAACAAAAGGATCACATTTAGACTGAACAAAAAAGAAAAGGTTGAGAAAAATATAATAGGTAAACTGCCAAAAACTTGAAAGGATTCATGTCAAATCTATATCAATGTCATGAAAAGAAATAACTGTCCATATTTAAAAATCCTTACCCGGCTTACGTTTGAATAGAGCGCTTCATACTCATTGCTGATCTCGTTTAGATTATAAATCCTCTCCAAATCTTCCTGGAATGAGAAAAGTAAAAAGAAAATGAGGGCAATCACACCTTTCCATCAAAAGAATTCAACCCCAGCTTGCGAAAATAGGAATTTGTCCCGAAAAACAACACAACTATTGCGCAGGAATCAGGATGCATAATATTTGTATTCATGTAGTATCAGCACTCAAACCACTAACTATTGCACAAGGTACAAACACCCTAGGTGAATAAAATTATACTCCTCAGACAACGATGATAAAATAAAGACTCGAACAAGCCAATGTTTCAAGTAAACACAAATAGCACTTAGATATTTGCAATCATATTACAATGAACTCTTACAAGTCAATTTTTCAAGTAAACCCAAATAGCACTTAGATATTTGCCAAACCCGCTCAACAACAATAGTACAGGTAATGAGAAGGGCTAATTAGACCTTAGTTGCACGAAGCAGGGGCGGGTTACGGGGGAGGAGAATCATAGAAGATCCTCGTTTGGGAGCTCCAAGAAGACCGGTTAGGAATATTATAAAAATGTACTTATGTAACACAAGTAAATAAAATAATTTGTAATCCATGTCAACCAAAAATATTGTTTTAGCAAACATAGGTAAAAATTATGTTTATACAAAGTACTTAAGCAAATTTGAGTCAATATTTTTCTATTATCCCATTATTGTTTCCTACTTTCTCTTGCTTGGTATCTTTTCCAGCGTACTTGTGTTTCTTTTGAGATTTACATGCCTAAGAGGTTCTATCCTCGATGGGAGCGGTCTCCTTTCTCAATGGGAGCAAGGTTCCTACGAGAGCAGGAGCAAGATTCTGAGGTGGATTCACCACGCGGATAGGATGTTCCTGCAGACTGCAACTGAGAATTATACTAACACCATTAATGATCAGATAATCATGGTGATACACAGAACATCCCTTACTTTACACAAAAGTACATTTTTAAGTCAAATAAGGTGGCAACCCAAAGCAATCCATTGTCGGTGTTATTTTAGAAACCTAAGGTGGTGACCCAAAATTCTCCAAAAGGGGTGCAAGGAAAATTTACGAACCAAAACAATAAATAAGGGTAGGACGCAGAGAGTTTACCACAGAGAAAATGCTCAAGACAAACTTGGCAACACTACTCAACACACTCTCTCGAACTATTTTGTATTCGAAATCTTCTCTCCTCAAAGACAATAGCTCCTCCTTCCAAAAAAAACAGACAGCATTCATCGCTGATAAGCTTAATGTCGCAACAGCCTTCGCAATCATGTACTTATTGCCTCCATCAATTTCCGGAGAATACATAGCGCTGTGGAATTCCTAAAAAAATATTTCCATAAAAATTCAGGATTGAAGGAGTAACACAAATAAACAGAGCACAAAAGAAGGAAAAGCTAGCAAACTCAGAGCCAAAAAAGAGGGCAAGTATCCTCCAGATAAATCAGAACAAAATCAGTCCCTACTAGTTTCATACTTTGGATTCGATACGTACATGGCACAACCAGTGGCAGTGTAAGCGGTAGGATAAGTGGAACTACGGTCCAGTATGGCAGCGACAATTAATTGAGCTTCTGTTTTTCCCATATTTACTAAGTCTTCAGTAAACTTATTTAACAACTTTTTCCTTTTTAGGTACATCATGACTAGAAGCGCCTTTTTTGGATATGACTGGACTAGAAGTCTAGAACCACCAAAAATATAATTAAATACAACCACTTACACTGCCAATTTAAGTGTTAGTAATGCAACAGCCATTAAGATGCCATTTTCTTACTAGTATTTTTGTCTTTTCAGTATTTAATTGTATTTGCATTGATTCGTTATTTGGAGTCTGGACTCCTCATGTGCATCTAGACTAGATTTGGCTATTCTACTTCTATTCTAAATGCACAAAAAATAAAATAAAACCAAACAAGGTCCTGAAAACACGAAAGGCACTCTACAAAGGGCGGCTAACTTGACTCCCATTTTCAGTAGCGTTCTTTCTCCAGGTTTGTTTCCTTTTCCAAACATGTAGGTGATAAGTGCCAAAATATCAATGTTCTAAAAAGCGCTCGGCGCTAGGCGGGCGGCCAACCACCTTCAAGCTTCGAGACCTATTAATCGGCTATTAATCACCTTTTAGCAATTAGTCGGGTTTTTTTTTTTTTTAGTATTCTACAACCTCCCTACTATTAATAATCACAGTTTTTCTAGTTGATGTGATATATCTTCTCTCCCCAAAAAATTCTTAGTTCTCTTTGGTTATCGGATACTCAATGTTAACACTTCTGAATGTTAACAGTTCTCTACATTTCAAATATAGAGACATAGAAGTTCAAT
>JAOTQK010083795.1:0-26187 GCA_025642025.1 Rhododendron ferrugineum
TCCAGAATAGGGTGTCTACAGTAGTCCCCCTTTGACAGCACTTGGAGCACCATTGACTTGGTACAAGTAATGTCAAATGTTTTTCTAGACACCCCCTTCCAGGCTATCCAGAACAGAACATACGAGTCAAAGTAAACACGAAACTTAAAGAACCTGATTGATTTGAACTTGAATAGACGGATAGATCGCAGTTTGTTGAAGTTGGACAGAACAGGTTGCCGCTTGCTGGGGATAATATAGACGGATAGATCATCGTTGATTGAATTGATGATCAGAATAAGCTGGGAGGCAGACTCTCATGGGGAATAGTTGGTTGCAAGCAAATTGCCATGGGTGGACTCTCCTGGGGAATAATCCGTTGCGAGCAAATTGCCATTGTTTGCTTGATTGATATGAAAGGACGGGCGGACCGTCTTTGATTTGAGATTGGATAGGCGGACCGTCGTTGATTTGAGATTGGACGGGCGGACCGTCGTTGATTTGAGATTGGAAGGGCGGACCGTCGTTGATGTGAGATTGGAAGGGCGGACCGCCGTTGACGTGAGATTGGACAGGCGGACCGCCGTTGATGTGAGATTGGACGGACGGACCGTCGTTGATTTGAGATTGGACGGACGGACCGTCGTTGATTCAGATTGGACGGGCGGACCATCGTTGATTTGAGATTGGACGAACGGACCGTCGTTGATTTGAGATTGGACGGGCTCTGCTTGGGGAATAATTAATCAAAGGTGACAACATGGACTGGTTATCACGAGCTACCATTTTGAGGAGAACATCGGTACAGAACCGCCAATTGGGCCTCAGGCCCAAACACAACGGGCGTACGCCAGTAACTCAACCCCATACGCTGGTAACGATGGATGATCCGAGCCCAAACCCGGCCCAAACTTGGCCCCCCTTCTCTCCTACGCCTTATAAACTTCTGCACAAGAACGAAACCGCCATATACAGTTTTAAAACATTCCCAACTCATCTCTCCCATTCTTCTCCATACTTTGATCCGAAAACACACAGCCCTTACACATCCATGGCCGAAATCAGCAGTGGCGGTATTGGCGGTGATGAAAGGGGACGGTCAAGAGTTGGAAGCGAGGCCCCGGGTCTCGAAATCGATGATCCAATTGTGGGAGGGGCCTCGATGAGTACTGGTGCAGAAACCTCAGGCTCTGGCTCCGGTGGTGGTAATGGCAGCCATGCAACCGGGGAAGATAACTACGGCGATCGGCGTACGCCGATGACTCAGGGGCGTACGTAGGTGGGTATTGTGATTGGGGGCCCACGGGTAAGTCGATTGGACTCGAGGAGTGACGCAGAGGGCTTAGTGGTGATTGGCGGTGGCTTGGGTGGGGCCGGCGGCAGTAGCAGTGGTGGTGGCGGCGGCGATGATCAGTCGGGGCAACCGCCGAGGGATCCGACGAGCGGTAAGGGTCCAATGGTTACGGAGGATATGCCAAAGGAAGCGCACGTGGAGCGGGTCGAGTTTGTACCGCCTGTGGGGTTGTCCAGTCACGTCCCCATTATGAGTAGTGACCTTGCAGAGTTTGTAGGCGAGGCCGCGCTCGCTCAGCTTATGGAAGAGAATCCAGCGGTGGTTGCGGCGGTGTGGGCCGCTCATGAGGAAAGGTTGCGGCAGATAGCCATGGCCGAGGAGGAGGAGCGTTTGAGGCGAGAGCTCAAGGCGACTAAGAGGGCCCAGAGGGAGTTAGAGCGAGAGGTGGAGGCAGCCAAAAGGGAGCAGGTAGAGGGACCATGGGTGCATGATGCCGCGGTTTCACTGGCTAAGTCCTTACGGCAGGCACCAAGGGCGCAGTTTGTAGCGGACACGTACAAACCTTCGGAGCCACACCTGTTCGTACCTTTAGGCGTTGACAGCTACCTTCCTCGGCGGGATAGTTACGACGCAGAGCTGGTATTGAGAGACCCTGAGGAGCACTTGTCTGTCTCCTGGGCATAGGTATATCCTCTATTTTGCCTCAGATTTCCATTTCGTGCTGTTGCATCTTTGAATTTGATTGAAATCAACTAGTAGTGAACTTGAAGTGACTGTAGAATACCTCGACTGATAATGTAGCTTTAGAACTTGAACTCAACTAATAGCATGCCTTGATAACCTGATTCGACCGAAAACTTTCCTTGAAACAATAATCGACTGAATAGAATACCTGATTTGACCGAAAACTTGCCTTGAAACAATAATCGACTGAATAGAATACTTGATTCGATCGAAAACTTGCTTTGAAATGATAATCGACTGAATAGAATGCCTATTTTGATTGAAAAACTTGTTATGTATCCCAACTCAACTGCAGAGCATCTGTAACTTGGCCCAACCAATAGTAAAACTAGATATGATAATCGTGTAAAACAAATACCCGAAAACTTGATCGACTCGTAGAATGCCTATTTTGACTGTAAGATTACTTTGAAACTCTTGATTTGACCGCCCGCCGGATTTGAACTGCATACATTGATAAACCCCTTTTTGTTCTTGCTTTGTGGTGTACAGAGAGGAGCAGCTAGTACGCGGGGACACGGCGGTCCAGCATGCTCGCTTGAGCTGTACAGCACACTGCCTGAGAGAGTGAGAGAGCTGGTGGATGTGGCGGGGTTTGGCTTGTTTATCCCCACGCTGACAGCTGTGAAGAGCGACCATGTCGTGTTGACTGCAGCGGCTGAAAGGTGGTGGGATACGTACAACTCCTTCCACTTTCCGATCGGGGAGATGACAGTAACTCCGACAGACTTTGCGGCCATCACTGGGTTGAGAGTAGGAGGCGAGCAGATCTTGTTTGACTCAGGGATTCACAGGGATACAGCGGCGCTGGAGTGGTTTCTGGGTCAGGTGCCTGTTGGTGGTGCAGAGACGGTCCACCACAACCAGTTCAGGAGGTACTTGCAGGGGAGAGTACCAGCCAGCGAGTGGGAGGAGCAGCAGATGGCGAGGGCTTACTTGTTGTACCTGTTTAGGGGCCACGCTATACCCAAACAAGCAGGCCACAATTCACTTGTCTTACCTGCCGGCTCTTCGCAACCTACGCACAGCCTCTCGGTATAACTGGGGAGGAGCAGCTCTGGGAGCCTGCTATGGTTTCATGGGAGAGTTCTCGCAGGAAAGAAGGCGACCGCTGGCTACTGGAGAGTGTGGTAGGTAAGAACTAAAACACTTAACTTGATTTCATTCCCTACTTGCACTTTTCCTTTGAGTTGTATATGTTGTATGCTAATGCTTTGACTGATTGAAAACCTTATAGATGCGGGCCTACGAGGTGCTGAGGATGTACCCTCCAGAGAACAAGTGCCCGAATATGGGGATTCTTCCCCGTGCTATGATCTGGGGGCCTTTGCACAGAGGCAAGAAGAAGTCGAAGGGGGAGCCTCACAACGTTCAGGGCATACCTCGACGAGCTGCCAAGCTCTCAGGTAAGAAACAATTTGATTTGCTGGTTATGCTTTGAAGTGCTTTAATGTTGTCGCTGATTGATAAGCCATGAATTGTGTAAATTGATAGGCTTATCTTCCTCCGTTTTGTCACACTTGCATGCATTTTCGTCCATTTTTGTTTGATATTGCGCGCAAGGTGTGTTTTTGTAAGCGACAGGTAATTGGAGTAAATAGGGGTGTTTTCCATGGCTTCTAATGATCCCCAGAGGAGTCCGGATGTGCTTGATATACGTGAGGAGCCTCGAGAGGTCATTCTGGGTCCTAATCAAAGTGTCCAAGGCATTAGAGAAAGTCTCGGGGCCAAACGAAAGCCGAAAGCATGCAACAAAGCAAGTTGAAAGTCCAGAGAGCACTGGGATCGATCCCCCACTTCCCAGGGATCGATCCCCCAACCCAGCAGCCAAATCCAGTGCTCCAGGGATCGATCCCCCTCTGATCAGGGATCGAGCCCTCACTCCTGCGCGGACATTTTAATGGCATTTTTGTAAATCTTTTGTAAAGGGGGTATATATACCAGCCCTTGTCCGAAATGTAGGGCACTTTATCTTTTGCACTTTCTCTCTCTACCTCCATTAATGGAGCTCTCACCTCTCTCTTCATTTATGCTTTGAGGTGGGTTTTTAAGCACGATCCGTTTACTTCCGAAGCTTTTGGTCTTCATTAAAGTTGTAAGGAATCTCATTCTCTTTGAGGATCTTGTATTTATTTTGTATTTAATCCATGTTTAGCGTTTTCCTTATCTTTACCCTTGCTCATTTCATGTCCTCTTTCAATATGAGTGAGTAGTGTAGTAAGGTTAGGTTGTGGGATGATTAACATCTCGTAAACAAGGTTGTGGCTCGTTCCTCTCTTGTAAAATCTTGTTTTCTAGCTTAAACATGGTTTAGGGTTAATTTTATGTATCAAAACCTAGAGGTGTTAATCTCTTTGATCAAATGTGGGCAAGGGTCAAGTTTCTTGTCACATTTGATGCTTAGAGCTATGTCCCTCTTTGTGTTTGTCGAAATGTACCAAAAGAACCCGAGCCATGTTTAACACCTTTGTTAAAAAGAGAAGAATCGAGCTTATCCTTGCGTTATGGGTGTTGGTTGTCCCTAAACCTAGCCTTTAGTTTAACCTCCAGTTAAAAAGCCGTAGTTAGGTTAAGTAGCCAGTTAACTAAATCTCTCAGTTGGCCGTCTCAACGCCAAAGTTGGTTGGCGGTCCTAACGCTAAAACTCTCGCGAGCTAATCTCTGAAATAAGTTATGGATGCACTCCCTGTGGATTCGACCCCGGACTTCCAGGTATTATTATGCTTTCAACCGATCTAGCCCTACGCTTGGGGTATTATTATTTCGGCACTCAATTTGGTCGCAAGCACTAATCACCTTTATTTTGGCCTCTGACTGTTTTGCAGGTAGAGTGGCATCCCTGGAGGAGCGCAGAGCCCGAGTCCAAGTACTTGGCAAGGAGCAGGGTGGTAACGGCGAGTCGAGTACTGCTAGAGTCGGCTTTTGGGTGGCAATGGTACTTGGGCGACCGAGTGACACGGCAGTAACTCGACTCGTCCGAGTTCATAGTCCCCGGGCCACTCCCGCCTCATTCTTCACACGCTGGCCAGTATACACTCGCTGAGCTGCAGTGGTTCACTATTCCAGAGGACCTTGCTGCCTTTTTGAGGCCCGAGCGCAACTATGTCGTCTACCGGAGGCAATACCTGGCGGGACCACTAGGGGTGATGGAGCACCTGGCAGTGGCGAGCGAGGCTTTAGAGGCTGGTGAGGAGAGACGGAGCTAGAGGGGCCAGACAGCTTGTTCTCGGGAGAGGAGTGGCTACGCTGCGGCAACTAGACTTCCTCGACTTTTGTGGACACTGCCAGTACGGGACGCACAGGGAGAGGCTGCCACGGTTCGGTTTGAGCCAGCTAGGACAGAGCCGACAGAGATCACCGGGCCGGTATGATGCACTTTCAGTTTTGTTCATTCCCTTGTACCATATTTGAATTGCATTAGAACTGTATCCTGAATCTGCTTCCAAAATGTAACATAGGAGAAAGAGTTTCACAAGATAGCGGGCGGTACTCCCTTGCAGTTGCACTATCCACCAGCGGTTCCGGCTCCTTCTACTCAGGCGACCTCCGGTATAATCCCCAAAAACTTGTTCCATTCTGAATTCGATACTTAGACAAACCTGCTCCTGACACCTATTTTCAGCATTTGACACGTACAATATGCACAACGTATATATATATTGAAATGATTAAATGAATTGACCATGTAGGGACAAGCTAGGGCGGCTCCTAGGCGCAAAACAGTACGGCCAGTTCCTCAGAAGAAGAAGGCTACAGGCACCTTTATTTCTCTTGTCGTAGCCCAGAGACAGACGAGCACTTCATGACCTGCGGCCAGGGGAGTAGAGATTCTCTCACTTAGCGACGAGTCACAGTTCCACAGAGAGCTGAGGAAGAGGCCAGCTCAGAAAACGCTAGCTCATGGACCAGCACAGAAGAAGAGGAGGCAAGAGGAGGAGGAAGAAGAAGAGGAAGAGTCGTCCTCTTTCAGTAGCGGCTCAGACTCTACCAGCGACCCCAGGTACAAGATGGACCTGAAAGAAAGAGATGACGACAACGAGGAGGACGATGACGACGAGGACCTCTTTGACGACTGAGGGCTACCACCGAGCCCCATTCACTTTACTGTCTTTTGATACCTGCTTGATACTTTGATTTTTCGGGATGAGGCCTGCGTGCCCTGTTGACTTGCGGGCGGATGTGCCCATTATATGATAGTGCGTTTTGCTCGGGCCATTGTGCCACTTGTGTACATTTCCACTTTTGCTTTACGGATATCTGTTTTTAGATGGTATATAACAGTTGCGTTTTCCGTTTATTAATTTTCTTTTAACGACATTGACAAAGGAAAAGAATAAACCATCCACTAATATCTAACATGCATTGATGAATGATCTGAAAAGACAAATAAACACTGGGATATGTACAGGACTGACCTAGCTCGAAGAAGAAGGTAGAAAATTCCTAGGATACGACACGTATCCTTAAGGACACGCGGAAAATAATGAAATTTTGGGCATTAATGAGTCAAAACTCGAAATTCTCCTTGAGAGGGGAAACTGACACTTTTGAAAGACCATATAGACAAGACATGACTTGTACAAATATACAAAACTGGATAAAGCATCCCGATACGAGAGATAAACCGAAAAAATGCAAAAAATGCCTCAAAAATGGACATAAGACGCAAAAGATGACTCGATTTAGTCCCGGACTGAAACCGACACCCCCGTACTATCATATTAGGCTCATATATCGTGTACGGTATGACAAAACTTGTAAAAGTCCCCAAAACAAATTCCGAGCCTCCGTATCCTTGATTTCAACTTGACACGGCCATCGGAGGTTCGAAATCTTCGTTAAGCTCAACGTTTGGAGTCCGGCACTTTGACATAGTCCCAAATACCATTCATTACTTGAACAAACCATCAAACTTATAGAACAAGCCTCGAAATTGAAAACGGGCGTTCAATAGTAGTAGCCGCTGCAACCTGTTTCTGGTGCAGGCTTCACTGGCATGCGCTAGTATCTTGATTGAGTACGCCAGTATCAATGGGACAAGCGCACGCCGGTAGTTGACTGGCGCACGCCGGTGAGGTGTGATGCAGATCCACTTGCCTGACCAACTGTCCTTCTTCTGGCAGCACCTTGTCTTCACCCATACACGGTTTGCACACGGTTTCTGGGTTTTCAGGAGGTAGAGTCCTTACTTGTAAGGGTTGCTTGGATGTTAATGCTTGGTTTTGAATTTAGCATGGAAAATGAGGCGTGTCTTTGGCCTATAAATGGATGATGAACGCATTGTTGAACATACACTTCACTTCCCATTTCCCACATCTCATATTCAGCGTTCTCCTAACATTCCTTATGGAAAACCCACTCCCAACCTTGCTTAGGCCTTGGCTAGCGCAATTTCTGAGCGTCGATTGGTTAAACTTCCAATATCATGGCCTCGCCTCATTTCGATACCTTCGTCACGTACCGCTCCGTCCAACGCTTTTAAGAGCTACTCTCCGATTCTGGGACCCCGATGTCCACGTCTTCCGCTTTGGCGATGACGAAATATGCCCCGACCGTCGAGGAGTTCCAGGTGTACCTCCGGACGTTCGCATCCCCAACAATCATCGTTCCTCCCTATCAAGTGAGCATGCCTGGTCTGCTGGCGTCTTCGCTTAATATTTCCCGGGGCTTGGCCAACACTATACTGGAAGGTGGCCAAATTAACATTATGCAGCTGATCGAGAGGTACAGTCCCGATGGCGATTTGGAAGACGAAGCTGTGCAGGCTCGACACCGTTTCGCTTTGGTGATTTGTTTGCTAGCTGCCTACCTGCTCATTCCTGCTGATAGGCGGGTCAGTCCCTTACTTGTGAGCGTGGCTGTTCAAATGGGAGCACAGAGGAACATGATTCCCATGGTCCTAGCAGAGACACTCCTGGGCTGGGATTTGATCAGTACTGGTCAAACGAACTTTTTTAGCGGAAGCCCACTTCTGCTTCAGGTAAACTCACTCAGCTCACCTTTTTCCGATTTTCGCGCTTTCTCATTTTACCTCGACGCTCAGTTTAGGCTGCTTCCTAGTTCCTTACTTGTTCTTTTCGCGCAGGTTTTATCTGGCTTTTTACTTGTCTTTTCGCTCATTCAATTATAGCTGTCGGACAAGTTAGGTTTGCTGCAGTTGCCGGTGCTTGGCTATAATCTCTTCCCGAAGAGGATTCATCAGAGGGAGATGAGGTATCCAGCGATGGATCTGGAAGAATGGTATCAGTTCATGCAGCAGGTGCAGCCTGCTGAGATCGACTGGAGGTGCCCGTGGCTGGATCTGACAGATATGGCAATTCATTCTGACGGTTTTAACATGATGGTGATTGCAGGGTTGACGAGCTTCACTTTTTATATCCCCGACCGCATCCTTCGCCAGCTGGGCGTATCTCAGGAGAACAACCGCATCAGCACTGGGAACTTCCGTGTTCCCAACTTCAATGCTCAAACACTCAACAGATATCAGAGGCGCTGGGGCCTAAGGGTTCTTCAAGCGGAATCACCAGAGTTTACCCTGAGGCTGAGAAATCGCTACAGACAGTGGCTAAGAGCAGATGTGTTTGCCTTAGAAAATATTGACTGACTCCGGACCACTTTGTTGTACTTAAAATAAGTTGTGAGCCGTTAGGCTTCTCAAGCATTTAGTTCTGTTTTTCATGCTTTAACTATTTTAAGGCATTTATGCTCAGCTTATGTATTAGAAATAGTAATTTGCAAATAAAGTTGAAAGATGAAGCAGGGTTTCCCCCTTCTGATTCTCCAATGAAGCTTTGACTTGTTCTTGACGCTTCTCGACCTTTGATGTGGATCCCAAAATGTCGAACTATGGATCAAGTTGATAGAATATGACCGGGCCTCAAGAAGAGACTACCTACGTATCCCAATCTAGGGAATCAGGTCAAAACGTAGTTCAGGCCAAGGTTCACTCGTGTGTTTTACCTCTCCTTCTTACGCTTTAACTTTTGCCTAGTACCGCCTTTTCAGGTTTTCGGCCTAGAGAGCTTTCGACCTTTCGCCTATTTATTTTTTCCTAGACCGCCTCCTTAGGTTTTCGGTCTAGCAGGCTACTCTAACTTTTGCTTGGCACCGCCCACCCTTGTGGTTTTTGGTCCAACAAGCATCTCTCAGGGATAAAATCGTTTGAGTTGATCCAGATTGACCAGAGTACTAAATTCATTGTCGTCGAGATCAATGAGCTTAGAAGCACCCCCAGACAGGATGGTCTTGATAATGTAGGGCCCAGAACGCTTTGGACGGAACTTCCCGCGTGCATCAAACACTGGAGCCCGGATTTCCTTCGTAACCATATCCCCTTCAACTAAGCCCCTGGACTTCACCTTTTTGTCGAACACACGAGCGATTCGACGCTCATATCCCTGAACATGATACAAAGCACGGAGCCTTCTTTCATCAAACAACATCAGCTCGACAAACCTTCCGCTCAGCCATTCAGATTCCTCGAGACCACTTTCAGCCATGACCATCAGAGACGGAACCTCAAGCTTGATAGGAAGTACTGCCTCCATTCCATAAACCAGGGAAAATTGAGTTGCACCAGTTGAAGTGTGTATCGACGTTCTGTACCCCCAGAGTGCTAGAGGCAGTTGTTCGTGCCAGTCCCTTGCAGACTTAGTGGTTTTCTTGATGATCATCTCGACGTTCTTGTTCGCGGCCTCGACTGCTCCATTTGTTTGCGGGCAATAAGTCGTGGAACGATGGATCTCAATACCGAATTCCTCGAAGAGCTCCAACACCCTGCCCTTGAAATGGCTTCCGTTATCCGATACAAATGCCTGAGGGACACTATACCGATAGATGATGTTAATGAATTGAGCAACCTGAACCGTTGTCAGGGTTTTGTAAGATTCAGCCTCGACCCATTTAGTGAAATAATCTACTGCCACGAGTATGAACTTATGGCCATTTGAAGCAGATGGTCTGATCATCCCAGTAAGTTCGATGCCCCACACAAAAAAAGGCCATGGCGAAGTCATGCCATACAGCTTAGATGGAGGAACGTGTTGCAGGTTGGCATGAATTTGGCATTTGAAACAGCGCTGCACATAGTCGATGCATTGCGACTCCATCGTAGACTAGTAGTAACCCTGCCTGAGGATGTTCCTGGCAAGCATAACTCCACTCATGTGAGGACCGCAGAATCCTTTGTGAATCTCCTCCATTATCCTTATCGCTTCGGCCCCGTTGACGCATAGCTTGTGCATTCCACAGTGAGACCTTCAATACAGTTTCCCTCCACAAATGATGTACTGAGCAGCCAACCTTTGCAAGGCAACTCGATCTTTCCTTGAAGCATCAGCAGGGAACTCCCCCCGTTCCACAAAGTTCCAAATGTCATGGTACCAGGGCAGGCCATCGTCAACATCATCGACGACGTTGACATATTTGTAAGCGGGCAAGTCCCTCTGCTCAATCACAATCGACCGCAGCTGAACCCCTATCGGAAAGTTCGATCATTGAAGCCAAAGTTGCCAAAGCATCAGCGAACTGATTCTTCAAGCGTGGAATATGGGTGAAAGTCACCTTATTGAAGCGAGGAATCATTTCTTCCAAATATTGGCGATAAGGCTTCAGTTTTTCTTCACGAACCTTCCAATCTCCATTGACCTAGAAGACTACCAGGTTTGAATCTCCGATCACTTAGAGCTTCTCGACTCCGAGCGCGATAGAAGCCTCCATTCCGACGATGCAGTGCTCATACTCAGCTTGACTGTTGGTGACATCGAAATTTAACTTGAAAGAAAGTGGAATATGAGCACCAGTAGGCGTGATCAGTAACACCCCAATTCCAAATCCCTTCTGATTAGCAGCCCCTTCAAAGTAGAGCGTCCAAACCTCCTCGACCACTATCAATATATCCTCATCCAGGAAAGCGAAATCCACATATTTCGGTCCGTCGATTGGGTGATCGGCCAAGAACTCTGCCACAGCGCGTCCCTTCACAGACTTCCTCGTGACGTATTGGAGATCGAACTCAGCCAGCAGAAGCAACCAACGTGTTAGCTTATGGGTGAGCGCAGGCTTCTCGAATAGATACTTGATAGGATCCATCCGAGAAATCAGTCTCACCGAATAGGCTACCATGTAGTGTCTAAGCTTTTTGGAAGCCCAAACTAGTGCCCAACACGTCTTTTCCAGAGGAGTATAGCACTCCTCACATCCTACCATCTTCTTGCTCAGATAGTAGATAGCCTTCTCGACTCCATTATCTCCTTCCTGTGCTAGCAAACATCCCATAGCAGTTGGAGTGATAGACAAGTACAGAATTAGTGGTCGACCTGGTGTAGGTGGCATTAGTACTGGTGGGTTCCGCAAGTACGTTTGAATAGATTCGAAAGCTGCTTGGCACTTATCTGTCCATTCAAATGGGACCCCCTTCTTGAGTAAACGAAACATTGGTTCGCAAGTCAGAGTCAACTTAGCGATAAATCTGTTGATGAACTGCACCTTTCCTAAAAAGTTTCGTACTCCCTTTTCAGACCGTGGCGGCTCCATCTCTAGAATTGCTTTGATCTTGGACGGATCAACTTTGATCCCCCTTGCAGTGATCAAGAACCCTAACATCTTGCCTGCCGTGACCCCAAATGTACACTTACGTGGATTCAACCGCACTCGGAACCTGCGGAGCCTTTCGAGAAACTGCCTAAGTGCCGGAATGAAGTCCCCTCGTTCTTTTGCCTTGACAATCATGTCGTCGACGTAAACCTCGACCCTCTTGTGGATAAAGTCATGTAATAGGGTTGTTTGTGCTCGCTGAAAGGTGCAACCAACGTTCTTGAGTCCAAATAGCATCATCACATAGCAGTAAGTGCCCCATTCAGTGACAAACGTTGTCTTCTCCAGATCCTCTGGTGCCACAAAGATCTAGTTGTATCCAGAGAATCCGTCTACAAAAGAGAGCAAAGCATACCCCGCCGTGCTATCCACAAGCACATCAATGTGTGGCAAGGGAAAACTATCTTTGAGACTTGCCTTGTTCAGGTCCCTGAAGTCGACGCAGACTCGGATCCTCCCATCTTTCTTAGGGACGGGCACGATGTTGGCAACCCATTTCGGATACTCGGCAACCCTTAAGAAACCGGCATCAATCTGCTTAGTGACCTCCTCTTTGATCTTCTCCCAGTCCGGCCTCATTCTGCGGAGCTTCTGCTTGACAGGTATTGCTCCTGGTGCCAAAGGAATCCGATGCTGCACTATCTCGGGATCGATACCGGGCATGTCCTTGTGAGACCATGCGAAAACTTTGAAATATTCTTTGAGCAGTTCAATCAGTGTAGTGCGATCCTCTGGGGACAGAGTTGATCCAATTTGCATCATACGGGGGTCATCCTCATCTTTCAAATTTACAGAAATTACTTCTTCTTTTAGAGGCTGAGCATGCCTTTCGTCTTCCCTTTCGATGAGGGAATGCAATTCGGCCGGGATGTTCCCGTCAAAATCTATTCCTTCATCATCGGGGTCGACACAGTTTATATAAAAGTCAACAAAATAGTCAGAAGCAGGATCATTCATTTCATAAAACCCTGACGGGTTGCCAAGTACAACCGACTCGAACTCAAAGTAGAAGCTATGACGTGGAGGGCCAAGAGGCACAAACTCCTACTTTGAGCTAGACTTAGACTCGACAGACTCCTTGTCAGATTCAGATGTATCATCGATGCATGTTAGACGTGGAGTGAAAATGCAATTATTAATACTGCTCTTCGCCTCCACAATGAGAGAAGTGGGATCTTCGAGAGTGTCGGGAGAATCGGGCCTAAGCATCAGCACTTCAACCTCCTAATCTTCGCCAACCAAACCTATTTGGGAGAACAGCATCTCCAATCTCCCCTGATCGAAAGTCTTCAACCAATTAGTCTTCTCCCTGATCTGAGCCAGCTGTTTTTTGAATTCCTCCCTAGCCAGGTCCTCCTTAGCTATTTCCTCCTCACTGTCGGACCAGGTGTCCTCAGCAAAGATCTCAAAACCTGGCAGCCAAGATCGAGTCTCCGGATCACAAAACGGTTTGACCTGCCCCAAATAAGCATTGCCTCCTCCCTCGCGGATGAAGTAGCTGTCAGGATTACCATATACTGTTTGGGGTTTTCCCTCACCTTTCCTCAGTTTGGCCCTTTTGGCAGGGGGAAGTATCCCAAACCAAAGTGGCCCTCGATAAAGGGAAAGATAGGGAATTCAGCGACCCCCTACTGGTTAATCCCGAGTCCTAGGCTAGGCATGAATGACATCTTCCTCATGATCTCGAGAGCAGCTGAACTGATGGTGAAGTCGTCATCTACGGCGATGTTAAGTACTGAGCCAGACGTATCAAACGAGAATCCCCCAAAGTGACAGGCGTCCCGTCGTCCTTGAGTGGGCGGATCCCAGAGTCCCCGCAAATTCTCAGAGTCCCGGTAGGAAGTCCCAAGATGACCTTCTGATGCAGAGTGAAGGCACCACCATGATATCCGCCCTGTGAAGCCACAGCCTACCCAGCAGCAGGTTGAAAGTAGCGGGGATGTCGACCACATGAAACTCTACGTCCATCTCAAAACCCTCAGCATCGAGTTTGAGCATTAAAGTCCCCTCTACGACACGGCGCATGCTGTCATATGCTTTGACCGCCAAGTTGGACGGTGCAAGGTCATTCTTGGTGAGACCAAGGCAGTAGGCGACCCTCATGGGGCACACGTTCATGGCGGAGCCATTATCAATTAGCACAGTCGGCACCCAATGTCCCCTGCACTTGACGGTAATGTGCAGCGGGCGGTTGTGAGCAGTTCCTTCGACGGGCAGATCCCTTTCAGTAAAAGTGCC
The DNA here is from genome assembly GCA_025642025.1 of Rhododendron ferrugineum. Lineage (NCBI taxonomy): Eukaryota > Viridiplantae > Streptophyta > Magnoliopsida > Ericales > Ericaceae > Rhododendron > Rhododendron ferrugineum. The sequence continues at coordinate 13,850 of JAOTQK010083795.1, forward strand.
AGAGTGCTTAGAGAGTAGAGGCAGGATGAGGGCGATCATTGCCTCGGGAGTGATGCTAGTGGTACTTTGAGGCGGGCTAGAGCTACAGACAGTTTCTCGCGATGCTCCTTTGATGACGATATCAAACCCTAGATTGAAACGGCAACAAGGATCCTTTCAAGCTGTTTCTGAATCACATCTTCTTCCAAGCCCCCACTAGAAACTACAGGAACGCTCCTTTAAGCGGCAGGGGCAGCGCGCTTTTGAACAGAAGGATTAGACGAGCTCCCAGCCTGAAGATTAGGTGGCTGAAAGACTCGACCACTCCTTGTCACATTAGCAACATCCCACCAAGAAGATGTATGAATGGATTACCAGAAATCGGCAGGCACTTCCTCCATCTTGCGCTTCCCTTTTTCAATTGATGCGACCGTTGTTGGCGAATCCTGCCCTGGAGCTACATCCCAGTCCAAATCTTCCATTACTGACCCCTCCCAGAAAGCAGGGTGTGGGCTACCACAGCCCCGGGTGGATCGGGGCGGCCCGAAAAACACCGTTTTTTAATCGAATTGAAAAATTTGAAGAGTCGCCACCCGGATTTAAGGTTTGCCACCCGAGAAACCGTTTTGTTGAAAAATGATTGATTTGAATTGAAAACCAGAGATTCGTTTGAGGATTCGGAAGCTATATTACGAGGGAGGAAGGGTTTTACGGCACCCCCCTCGCCTGATATGATGTCGGTCTCTACTCAATGTTTGTGGGATTTTAAAAATATTTTGTTCCATTAAGCATGTGGAAGCATCCACAGATATATCAAGCAAAGAGGTGCATGCATGTGCTGGTGTACAGTATATATTGATGAAATAATGCAAGATGTTAGAATGATGTGGAGATCTATCACTCAGAACACTCCTGAGCGCTCGGGAATGCACTCCTGATCGCTCAGGAATTCTGCCATCCCATCCTGCAAATTTCTGTTAGACAAATATGCTACAACATTTGGAATAATCACACACTATTAATATCATGTGTCATTGCTCAGCTAGAAACTTAAACAACTAGGAACCGGTCCAAACCATCCAAATTCTGCTTTCTTGCAACTGAGAGTGAACCTAACTGAGCTCTGTAAGGACCAGTGCCTACCCAGTACTCAGAAACTTGCATGAATAGCCACATAAGGGGAGAAATGAGCTGCAGCAAAATAACAGCACTCCTGAGCACTTAGGAGTGATTCAGGTGCACTGAAAACTTTTTATAACCTTTTTCTCTTGTTGTTAAACCAAGATCAAGTGGCTCACAACCAGTATGAGGAACTGGTATGAGCCACTGATCTCCCTCAAACAGGGGAAAACAATAGGCTTCTAAGTATAAAATCAGATTTTATACCTTTTGTGCTTGAACAAGACTTCTTGGATGGATATGGTAGCTTGAATAAGGGCTAAAAAACAGTAGAAATAATGAAGTCTAAGACTTCATATGCTTTTGTGATGTTTGAACTTTCTTTGAAAATTATTTGAAGAATGAAATTGGAAAATGTTTGAGTTGGGAAATGTTTGAGAGAGCTTGAGAACTAGAGTTTTCTGAAAATATGGGAGTGGGAGAGTGAAATTTCGTGCCCCTTTTTTAGTAGAACATGGGGGTATTTATAGGGGAGGAGAAAATAGGTTTGAATTTTGAAAAATAAAAGAAAAATGAAATGGAAAATAGTTTTGGGGGGGAAAAATGGCATGATTATTCTTCTGCCCATCTGAATACTCAGGCTGGACCAGGTTGAACGTTGAATGGACTGAAAAAGGTCTGAAAATGCCAAGCTCAACATGCATTGGACTGTCAGCACTCCCGAGCGCTCTAGAGTGGTCCCGAGCGCTCTAGAGTGGCTGCCGAACTTCAGAAGGGCGCCACGGACACTCCCGAACTCGGTTTTGGGTGTTTTTCAAAGCGTTGGAAAGCTCGTTGAGCCCTCTTTCTAACCCAATTGATTTCTTTCAAATATATGTTATATGCTGAAATGTGTGCCAATTTTACCTTCAGGGTATCGGGAAAAACAGAGTTTCAGTTTTGAAAAAGTCCAAGAAGCATCATTCAAGCTTTAGCCAAGGCCTGTTTTGATTCCGTTTCATCATCGGGGAGCCTCTAGGCCACAAATTAAGGATAATTAATAGGTCCAAATTGGGGTGTCTACACAGGGTCTTGTGCAACAGCTTCCTCAAACGGCGTCCCCAGATTGGTAACAAATGGCACATCCCAGAAACATCCATCCACCTGAGCAGAGTTAACGGTCCAGACTTCGTTGTCGTGTTTATGTCGACAACCTTATCGACGTCCCAGAGGTTAGCAGGTAGTGGATTCTTGTTAAGATCGACAATCTCGTCCACCTCCCACAGATTATCGGGCGGCGCATCCAAAACCATGATAGAGCAATCTTCGCTAGGAGCAACATTTGGGCGCGGCTCTCCCAAGGGCACGACGTTGACAGTCGGATCACACCCAAGGTCAGTGCATAGATGGGTAGAGTCTGAGATCGCATCTATCAAAGGAAGGATGGCTCCAAGTTGGCGACGATCATTGGGAATGATCTCCCCCTCGATGTAGAAATTCAAGTACCGTTCATCTATATCATTGTCGGCGTCGACTCGTTCTATGTTGAAATTCTGATCCCATGCTAACTGCGTTGCTGTGGGCTGCGGGTCCCAAACATATTCTTCCTCCTTGGGGTCTACTGGCTCAGGTTGATAGTAAAGCATAAACAGGGAGAGACCATCCAGAGGGTCTGTCTGCGCCGCCTTCCATTCCTCGTCCAAATGATTGATCCATGCTTGATCGGCTTGCGAAGCTATAGGCAAACCCAAGAGATAGCGCTCATTCTAGTCATTAAAAAGCTCCTTCCATTCCTTTGCTTTGTCTTCCATGTCCCAGCTTGCTGCCAGTATGTTAACATCGAGATTGACTGGGAAGGCCACAACTAGTTTAGGATCGTTCTCTGAGGTTATATGGTCAGTGAGGTTAAATATTGTGGAGCTTGGGTGGATTGTAGTGGAGCTAAGGGATATTTGGTTGCCTTGTGGGTTGGAGTTGTGTTTCGGCAAGGAGTTGGATATGACATTGGGTTTGGTAGGTGGAGTTGGAAGGGTTCCATTGTCCCCCAAATCCTAAATCGCGTGACGGAGACGATAGCAGGAGTCGATGTGGTGGCCAAGCATCTGGTGGTCTCGTGGTAGGCACAGAAAAGGTTAGGGTTGTAGCTAGAGGGTAGGTTTTGAGGGAATGGGGTTGGAGTTAAGGGCCCGAGATGACCAGTTTTGGTTAACTTCTCCAACACCGCGGAAAGTGGTGCCTTGAAGTTGGTAAAGTTTCGGGGTTGACTTCAGTTTCGGGGCTTCTGAGGGGTTTGAACTTGGTTCACATCTATGATATGGTTGGAGCTTTGAGTATTGGTATTGTTGCTAGCAGAAGTTGCATTGGCATAGTTGTTTCCCCCAAAGAGAGTAGTGCTGCTTCCGGTGTAAGCACGGGGCTTGGACTTCGAAGCTGAAGCTGAGGAGGGAGTGTCACTTTTGGGCAGAAGCCCAGTTTGGAGAGCTTCCTTAATGGCAAGACCAGAGTCAAAGAACGTCTCGAAATTAGCCACCTGAACCAATACAAGGTTTTTAGCAAAGTCGGGCTACAGGTTACGGGAAATAATGTGGATCTGGTCCTTCTCACTTGGGCGATCGGTCATCAAAGCTGCCTTACCCCTCCATCTCTTGATAAAGTCCGCAAAAGACTCATTCACCTTCATCTTGGTTGACTCCACCTCTCGAGTGGTCATCTTGAGCTGGGCATTGTAACTGTATTGAGCGTTGAAAGCGACACCTATGTCTTCCCATGTCCTTCTTTTGGAAATATCTAGAGACAAGAACCACAAGAAGGTCGGGCCTGAGAGAGTTTTGGGAATAACTGCGTCATTGCATCCTCCTTAACCCCATGCGGCTTCATTGCGCCATGATAAGCCAAAAGATGAGTTTTCGGATCTCCAGATCCATCAAACTTCGCAAAATCCAGCATTTTGAACCTTTCGGGCAACCTTGCATTTGGAAACGGGCAGAGATGGTCCTTGTCTAACCCACCAGTTCAATCTTTTCAGTTTTAGTGTTAGTCTCTTCAAGCTTTGCCATCTTAGCAATTAGAGCAGCCATTTGGGATTTGGGACAGGATGAACTTCCTCTTGCTCTGGCTCGGGCCCGCGCTCGCGCCCTTCGCCTTCAACCCTACCTCCTCTTGCTGGAAGTCGTTCTTCGATTAAGGCACGCAGAGTGGCCATGGAAGCATCGGCCTGATCGGCCCTTTGTTGAATGATGGCTATGTTGTGCAGGAGGTCTGCCAAGATAGCAACTTGATCCTGAGGTGGAGCGTTAGTCATGACTAGAACTTCTGTCTTGACGGGTTTCGGTGATGAAGGCAGAGATGGAGAAGACGGAGGAGTCTCGTGCAGAGTAGTCGGTGGCGAATCCTCCCTTGACAAAGTACAGGCCAGAGCTTCTGTTGTGACTGACCAAAAAGCAAACCCACCCAAATCTTCTTACGGACAGACCCGACGGATGTTCCCAAGTAGGTTTGGCTCTTGATTCAAAACTTTCCTGGACGCTGCAATGGCTAGACAGCAAAGTATAAGAGCTCAGTGACAGCCTGCAGCAATTTATTTGAAATGAAATGGAAGAATGAAAAATGCGCATAACGTCGTTTGTGTCCTCCTAGACTCTACAACTAGCAGACAAATTGCTTGTTTGAATTGGAATTCTTTTCGACAGTGTATCCGTGTTTGAATTGACTAACACTAAGAGATGTCCAAATAGTCTAAGCCTTTGACTATTCCGTTCTCGAAGTTTCAACTTTAGGGTGGAACAACTTGGTGTGGATGACATGATACCGGAACCAAGATGGCGTAAGCAGCACTGTGTCGGAGCCTTGAGCAGTGTAAGTGTTTAGCACTTTTAACCTGAGCGGTGTGAGTATCATGGCATGCTCCATGTTGTTTCTGGTTTTCTGTTTGAAACCTCAATTGGATTTAGACAAGGACTTAGAAAGCCTTGATTTCCCAAAGTCTTGCTGATCCAAGGACTTTGAAGATTTGCTAACGCGCAATATCAAGATGCACGACTCTTCATCGGGCCAAGCAGCGTCCTAATAAGCACAAGACGGGTTTGAAGGAGAGAACCTAAAAGCCGCCCTAGCATGCTCCTACGCAAAACGGTATGAATGTATATACAGGCATGAGATAAGGAAAGTAGTAACACATAGACAGTTTATGGGGGTTAGATGCAAATAATCTTACCCTGCAGGTTCCTATCCTAGTTTGAAAGGTTCTAGTGCTTTGTACGCATGTAGAGGCCGGTTTTGGTTTAAGGGGGGGGTTCCTCAGACTAAAGCCGCGATATACCTCCCGCTGCAACGCGTATAGCAAAGCAACGGTCAAACGGTATTACGACTCATCATCGTCCAAGGTTGTTGGGCGTTCGAGGACCCCAGGCTCCAGTAAACTGTGCCGGTTACCCAAAACACCTCAACGGGGCTAGCCAACATCGATGCACAAGAATAATGCCGAAAAATGATTGAAGAGAGAGAGAAACGCAATGTTTTAGAAAAATGCCTTTTAAAGCTTGGCTCACTTTTATTAATTAATACTTGGAAAAAACTACACAAGTGAACAATAGTAAAAGCCCCAGTTCGGATTGGTCGGTTATGAGATCCTATTACGTTACCATTCCGTTCTTTAGCAGCGCGAAGCGTACTGTTTTGACAGACTTTTTGAAAGAGTGTTCATTTATGTATTAATTTCCAAATTTTGATCAATGTAATGAGTCGCCACTGTGGGCACATGCCCCGGGAAATTTTATTTTAGGCATAAAATTGGGGGTGCCCTTTTTGGAAAGCGCGGCGAAACACTTACAATTCAGAGTCGCCACTTGGGTTTTGCTGAATGAACCCAAGGAACCAAACGTGAAACGTTTGCTGCGTTTGTTTGATTTGAAAAGGCTTGTAGACTGGACCGTCGTCACCTTTGATATCTGAGGTTCAGGAGCCAGGTTACGAGAGGGGAAGGGTTTTATGGAACCCCTCTCGCCCAATCCGAAGATCGGTCTCTACTCAGGCATTTCGTAAAACATTTGCATTTCTCTCTTTTTAATCATTTTTAGCCAATTAGGGCAGGGGAAACAGTAAAAGGGGGGACTAATACTGTAACAGTTTATATCATGTGACAAAATGTGATGGATGATTTATTAAAACAGTTAATATAGTTTGAGAACAAGCACCTGCGAGTGTTTTAAACAAACTAGAACACACTGGTCCAGAATGACGTGCGCAGAGAAGAGCCTGCATGCACTGGCCACGCCACCGCATGCAGACCTAACCTGCGTATGACACACTAAGACTAGCGTGCGCCGATAGGCCTAAATTCACAGATCCAGATCTCAACCCTCTGGGCTCTGGAAAAGACCAGTGCACACCCAGGACAAACCACACATTTTATAGAGCCGTTTATATACAGTTACAGACAATAGAAACGGCTTTGAGCCATAAAAATAAACAGAACACCCCATAAACAGTGTGGGGAAATAAACAGAGGCCAAGTTCTAGTTGCCATGCAAGGGCCAGCCACTAGGCTAGATCTCACTGCCGTACGCTAGTCAAAGATGACCGTACGCCAGTGATATATATCTCTTGTCCAATGCTCGGCTTTGCATCTTCTGGGCTCTGGAACATGACCAGAAGGACCCCAGAGGCATTCCGAAGCAGAAATAACATATAAACAATTATACAGTTCGAAATAGAGAACGCAGTAGACTGGTTCTTTGCATGTAGTAAGGTGTCAAAATGAAAGGAAAAGCAGAAAACAGTTAACCGTCGATCCCCACTCCAGTACTGCATGTACAGCCATTACTGGCGTGCGTGTACATATGACTGGAGTGCACCGGTTGTAACTGTATACGGTTTTTGAAGCCTTGCGAGCTTTAGGGCCAGGACTGGTATTGATTACCAGCCTTGACCCTGCCAGCCCCCCTTAGGGGTCAGAATAGTTTATTACAAAAGGTGGTATACCTTTTCTTTTGAGGTTGATGGAATGTTTTGAGCTTGAGGTTTGTGGGATGGATGATGGATGAAAGGAGTATAGTGGTATGTAGGGAGGCTTCTTGCTTAGTCTTTCAAACAATGGAAGAAGAGGAAGCAAGAAACACAAGGAAAAGAGAGAGAAAGAGACTTGGGAGCCTTTATGTGTGTAACCCCTTGCATATAAATGCAAGGGGGGTATTTATAGGGGGTGGAATGACTGAAGGAGGCTGGTAACCAGGCTGGTTGGGCTGGTTAAGTTAAGGAGAGGAAGTCTCCATGCATTAAATGCATGGGACTTGGCTTGAAAGAAGGTGTAGGAGAGAGGGGAACATCCCCTGCACGTTTGCAATCATCAGGAGACTGTGCATGTACTGGGGTGGCCGCAAAAGTCTCGTGCACGTGGTTGAATAGTGGTGATTTGACTGGATTTGACCAGCGTACGCCATTATGTGTCTGGCGTGCGCCAATAGAAACTGGGTCAACTGTCGATGACTGACACGTGGCAGTTTACCAGCGCATGCCAGTACAAGACTAGCGTATGCCAGTAGGATTTGCTGAGGCCATTTGGTTCTGGCTTGAAAAGGTTTGACACAGGTTCGAAAGGGGTTTGAATGAGGTTCGGAACGCTCAAAGCTCAAACACACTAACAATCTCGGGATGTTCTTGACCTCAATCATCATTGGGGAATCAAAGGCCGTAAGTAAACTAATCCGGACAATCCAGAATAGGGTGTCTACACCCGGCAACAAGGTTGCCTTGAGCAGCCTGTAGACACCCTATTTTGGACTTTCCAGAATAGTTTATTTACGATCTTTGATTCCCCGGTGATGAATAAGGTCAAGAACATCCAGAGATTGTTAGTGTGTTTGAGCTTTGAGCGTTTCGAACATCATTCAAACCCTTCTTAAAACCACTTTCAAACCCTTCGAGCCAGAACCAAAAGGCCTCAGCAAAACCCTACATGCATACGCTGGTACTGTACTGGCGTGCGTTGGTAAACTGTCACATGTCAGTCATCGACCGTTGACCCAGTTGCCACTGGCGCACGCAGGTAGAGAACTGGTGTACGCCGATCAAAGCCAGTCAAATCACCTTTATTCAACCACGTGCACAAGACTTTTGGGCCCCCAAAACATTGTTCGATCGTCTGATGAGCGATTTCTTGCAGAGAATGTCCCCTTGCCCCCTCTCTCACATCTCCCATCTCCTCATTTAAAGAGGAGACTCTCCCTCCAAAACCTAACCAGTAATTTTCCAACTAGTTACTCTCCCTCTCACTCCTATATATACCCTCTCTCTCTCTCACCCTTGAGAAAGGTTCACAAGGTTACACTCATTTTAAGACTCTCAAGCCTCTTTCTCTCCTTTTCCTTTGGCTTCTTGTTTGCTCTTCTTCCATCCATTGAAAGAGTGAACAAGAGACCTCTCCAAACACTTCTCATTGTCAAACACTCATCATCCATCCATCCATCAAATACCAAGCTCAAGCTCAAACCACTCCATCAACATCAAAATCAAAGGTATACCACCTTTGTTAAGCTCTCTGTTCTGATCCCTGAGGGGGTTGGCAGGGTCAAGGCTGGTAATCAATACCAGTCCTGGCCCTAAAGCTAACAAGGTTTCAAAAATCGTTTGTTGTTTGAACCGGCGCACGCTGGTCATATGCTCACGTACGCCTGTTATGGTAGTACATGTCGTACTGGCGTGGGGATCAGCGTCTAGCTATTTTTCTGTCTTTCTTTCTATTTTCATCACCTTGTTGCATGATAAAACCAGTTTACTATTTTCTGTATTTAGGACAGCTTAATTGTAGTATTTAATAATCGTTTCTACTGCTATAGAATGCCTCTGGGGGTTCTTCTGGTCATGTTCCAGAACCCAAAAAGTGCAAAGCCAAGCACTGGGCAAGTGGCTTTAACTGGCGTATGGTATCTTGGTACCTGCTTGCGCCAGTAATGCCTTGTCCAGTGGCTGGCTCTTGCATGGCAACTAGGCCTTGGCCCCCTTTTTTGTCCCCCCTCTGTTTATGGGGTGTTCTGTTTATTTTGTGGCTCTAAGGCCTCTTTAGCTCTTTGTAACTGTATATACCCTGCTCTATGAACTGCGTGGTTTGTCCTGGGTGTGCACTGGTCCTTTCTAGAGCCCAGAGGGTTGAGAATAGAAGCTATGGGTTTAGATGTACCGGCGCACGCCAGTTCTGGAGTGGTGTACGCAAGTCACTTCTGTATGCAGTGGCGTGGCCAGTGCATACAGGCTTTTTCCTGCGTATGTTATTCCGGGTCAGTGTGTTCTAGTTTATCTAAAATGCTCACAGGTGCTTGTTCTCAATCTATGTTTACTGTTTCAATAAAGCAAACATGTCATCCATTACAAACTGCCAACATGTTACAGTTTTAACCCCCTTTAACTATTCCCCCGCCCTAACTGGCTAAAAAGTGATTAATGAGAGAGAAAAAAGAAAATGTTTTTTACAAAATGCCCGAGTAGAGACCGATTTTCGGATTGGGCGAAAGAGGTGCCATAAAACCCTTCCCCTCTCGTAACCTGGCTCCCTAACCTCAGATATCGAAGGTGACGACAGTCCAGTCTACAAGCCTTTTCAAATCAAATACATAGCAAACATTTCAAGTTCTGTTCCTTGGGTGTTTCACCGCGAAAACTCGAGTGGCGACTCTAAATTGTAAGCGTTTTGCCGCGCTTTCCAAAAGGGCGCACCCGATTTTATGCCTAAAATAAAATTTCTAGGGGTGTGTGCCCACAGTGGCGACTCTGCTGGGGAAGAATTGCATTGATCAAAATTTGGAAATTAATACATAAATGAACAATCTTTCAAAAATCTGTCAAAACAGTACGCTCCGCGCTACTGAAGAACGGAATGGTAACGTAACAGGATCTCATGTCCGACCAATCCAAACTGGGGCTTTTACTATTGTTCACTTATGTAGTTTTCTCCAAGTATTGATTAATACAAGTGAGCCAAGCTTCAAAAGGCATTTTTCAAAACATTGCATTTCTCTCTCATTCAATCATTCTTCGGCATTCTTCATGTGCATTGATGTTGGCTAACCCTGTTGAGGTGTTTTGTGTAACCGGCACAGTTTACTAGAGCCCGGGTCCTCGAACGCCCAACAACCTTGGATGATGATGAGTCGTACTACCATTCGACCGTTTCTCTGCTATACGCGTTGAAGCGGGAGGTATATCGCTGCTCTAGTCAGAGGAACCTCCTTAAACCAAAATCGGCCTCTACGTGCGTACAAAGCACTAGAACCTTTCAACCTAGGACAGGAACCTGCAGGGTAGGATTATTTGCTTCTAACCTCCATATACTGTCTATGTGTTACCGCTTTCCCTATTGCATGTATTGTACATATACCGTTTTGCATAGGAGCATGCTTAGGGCATTTCTTTCTTTCGAGTTTGTTTTACGCTGTTGTAGACACCCCAATTTGGATCTCCCGATTGTTTTACTTTGTTTTTTGGTTTCTTGTTTCCCCGATGATGATTCAGATTAAAACGGTCTTGAGAGTGGAAAGGATTGGGCTTGGAGAGTGTTAAATCCCTTTTTTTGAACCCTAAAACCCTCAGTCAAAACCCTAGCCACAGGTTTGACCAGCGTACGATGAAGTGGCTCCATTGCGCGTTGGAGAGTTTGCCAGGTGTTGGTCAAGGTCAAAGTGTTGACTGTTGACCATCGCGCGGATATCTAAGTATGTCACGCGCTGGTCAATACCTGTCCCTTTCACCTTTTTCCAGCTAGATTTTGTGACCATCAGGAGGTCTACAGGGCTGTAGAACCCCGTTTTCCACCAGAATAGCTGTTGCAGGCTGCATGGGTTGCTCCACCCCACACAACCACTCCCATCACCTTGTTGGCCACTTTCTCCACCAAGTGAGGCTGGCCAGCCTTGTTGGCTGGTTGCTAGGCCAAGTTTGCCACCCACCAAGCACTCTCTCTTCTCCTATAAATACCCCATTGTGCTTCCAAGTTCAAGGGTTACCAAAAATCAAGCAAAAAAAGGGTCATCAAGTCCAAATACACTTGCTATTCCTTATCCCTTACCACTTCCATACACTCATTTCCCAAGCACAACCACCTTGTTCAATCCATTTCCAAACCTTTCAAGCAAAGGTATAAATTATTGCCTGTTTACTGTTTGATCTCTGAGGGGGGCTGACAGGGCCAGGACTGGTAAATCAATACCAGTTCTGACCCTAAGGTCAGCAGGGTTACAAGAACCGTAGACTGGCTCTCCCACGCGCGATGGACTCACTAACGCGCACGCTTGTCATGGGTTGCACGCGATGGTCCCGTGGGGTTGGGATGTCAGTCTATTTTCTTGTTTCTATGATGTTATTGATCACTGTGGAGCATGTTTAAAAACTGGTTCACTGTTTTGCATGTTAAAATCCATAGACTAGCTCAGCATGCCTTTCTGTTTACTTTGGAATGCCCCTGGGTTGCTTCTGAGCTTGTTTCAGAACGCAGGCATGCAAAGCAATTCCTGGAAGTCCAATCATGACCATCGCGCATGAAACTCACTGTGACGCACGCTGGTTAGTTGGTTTCCAGTGACTGCCCTTGCATGGGCAGCTTGGCCCTTGGCCTCTGTTTAAACACCCCCACTTGTTTAGGGGTTGTACATCATTTTTATTCTTTCTGTTTGTAATAATTATTTACTTTCAATACATTTTAACTGCTTGGTTTGCCCCCTGGGTGTGCACTTGTCATTCCCTCTGGGTGTGCATTGGTCCTTCCAGAGCCCAGAAGGGGATAAAATTCAACCTTTGGTGAAAAGTCATTACTCGCGCGTTGGTGTGACTCTGTCACGCACTGGTCAGCTTGCATGTACGTAGATCCATGCATGCAAGTTGGCTGCTATGCTGCCAAAATCATACTAAGGCACTGTTTTGAGGTTTTATCACAGTGTTGGGTTTTATTCCATTTGTTGTTTATCATTCCATCCATCCATGCTATTTAGATCACATCTTGCAAACTGTTAGATATTTTGGCACTTTTCGGGGTTGTTCAAAACCTTCATTGGCTTATGGGTGAGCGCAGGCTTCTCGAATAGATACTTGATAGGATCCATCCGAGAAATCAGATTCACCGAATAGGCTAGCATGTAGTGTCTAAGCTTTTTGGAAGCCCAAACTAGCGCCCAACACGTCTTTTCCAACGGGGTGTAACGTTCCTCGCACCCTACCATCTTCTTGCTCAGGTAGTAAATAGCCTTCTCGACTCCATTATCTCCTTCCTGCGCCAGCAG
>JAOTQK010084023.1:0-26174 GCA_025642025.1 Rhododendron ferrugineum
TGACTTATTTGACGCTGTTGATACTGAGGCTATTATGCAACGATTTCAAAATATGAGTAATTGTCAAGGGCAATTGTAATAGGTTATATATTTGTAGTTTTTGGGAGACATTGTTGGTATTGATAAACTCCCTCCGTCCCTAAATAGTGTGTGGATTGCAAACCAAGACCTTTAAAAAATGCATTTTGGTAATTTAAAAAATCAAATTTTTTCACAACATAAAAGAACTCATTGTTATCTATTAATTTATGAAAAAATTATTTCTTTACCGACGAAAATGTATTTTTTTAAAGGCTTAGGTTTGCAATCCACGCACTTATTTATGGACGAAGGGAGTATAATATTTTGTTCATACGTAACCCCGGTTTCTAGAGGTAATGTATTGCAAGATTTTTTTTGAACACCCTTCCAAAAAATCCTGGGGCCGCCACTGTCCTCCCGACCGCCCCACCCACCACCATGTCTTCAGTTAAATCAAAATCTCGATGTATCTTCCTCGCTTCCCCGTACGTGTCTGTTCAATGATGGATCAACCTGTATTGGGGGGCTGTTGGCTATGTGTTTGATCAATTCAAAAGTTCCATTCATCCTTGATATTAAACATGGGGGCTGTTGGCTGTCTTTTTCTTTTCATCCTTGATATTAAACATTGTTTCGACCTTTAGATCCTTCGTAATTCTCTTAGTTTTTCGGACTTGCAGCTCCTTTATATTATAAACTGAATGAATTTTTTCGCAGGAGTAGTCAAGGATCGAAACTAGCCGTGGGGTTTCAGAGAGGAAGATTGGGAACTGATAAGGAAGGTGATGGTGGACAATTCTACAATTCTATTTTTGCTTTAATTTTTTTTTATTTGCATACGTTGAAGTCAGTGCCAGTAGTCACCTTTCTCCTGTTTCCCACAAAATGATCACCAACTGTTTGATAAAAGGCCAAATAGGAACATTGCTTGAAACTGAATGTGTTTTATGAACACAGATCTTTTTCCCTCCTTTGCAGAGGGCAAATTTTCGGGTTTACATACAGTCTTTGTGGCTCGATAGGGTAAATCAAGCAAACAAGAAAAACAAAGGAGAAACACGTGCTTCATGATGTTGATACATGAAGTAAAATGTAAAACCAAAACGCAGCAAAACATCCAACATTCTTTTCATTTAGCTGAAAGAGTGAGTTCTATTGTTCATAGGTTAAAAAATTGCAAGCTAAGCAAATTTGTCTTATTTGATACTACTAATAAGTTTCCGTGCATTTGCATATTTATAATTCTCCATTTGTACACCAAGTTGCGTTGCTGCTTCATTGAAGAGAATGAATTTGCTTGGTGGATTGGATGAGGATGAGGTTAGTCATGGTTGTTTGCTAAGAGCCAATGTCTTAGAAAAAAAACTTGGTTATTTTGTACTTTTGTTATGGCAGTTTTCTTCTTCATTCCATCGTGGTTATGAACATGAAAATTGATGTTTCCGACTGGAAAGGAAGAGAATTTGTTTCTCTGCATTTTGATATATAAGTATCATATCTTCTAGAGTAGAATCGAATTGGTTGTATGTGATTTCTATCTTCTCTTTTGCAGCATGCATTGGTATCTCTTCTCTTTTGCCATTTTGAATCTTTGGTGAGATCCATAGGCGAAGCTATGAGGAGACTCATTAAGTTCTGGTGAGGTTCATTGCCGGTGTACAAATCGAACGTGTTTTCTATCTTCTAGAGTAGATTCAAATTGACTGTGTGATTTCTATCTTCTCTCTCGTGGCATGCATTGATATTTCCTGTCTTATGCCATTTTGAAGCTTTGGTGAGATCCGTAGGCAAAGCTATGATGAGACTTAAGTTCTGGTGAGATTCATTGACCATATACAAATCGATTGTGTTTTCTGTACTCCTTAAGTTTTGGAAAGGCACAAATTAAAAACTTATTCTTTTGTTTAGCTATATGATGATATTTTTACTTTGCTCTTACATATATCTTGGGCTTGAAAATGGTCACAGATGACTTTGATGCTAGCCTATGTTTATGATGTTTATGACTATTTCAAATTTCTGATAATTAACACTATTCCAAAGAGCCTTGGTGTGTCACTTTTTTGGGACATAGTTTATTGTTTGCAGCAGTGTCATAGGCAATTAACGGTAAGTATCATTAGCTGTTGGGAGTTTCCCAAGCAGTAAATTACTTGATTTAGTTTTAGGCAAGGGTCAATTGTAAGCAGTTTGAGAAAAAGATTTAATAGATTTCTGGATTGGGTAGTATTTCTATCTTACTTCAACCCTTTTCCTGTTCATTTTGGTTTTTGAATTGATTTACTCTCTTTTTTGGTTCCCAGCTATGTTCAAACGATCCCAGGCATACTCCAGTTGCTCTCCCTCTCCCCCCTCTCTCTGGAAGGAAGATGGAGTGCGAAAACCCTTTTGTTCTACAACTATTTCGGACCACTATTTGGTGAGATTTTCTCTCTTATTTTTTATACATTTCTATTTGATTTATAGGGATGGTATGGTCTGATTTGTGCTTATCTAACGGTCATAAATCGTCTTCATTCTTCTTTTTCATTGTGCTTGTAAGCCCATTGTCAAAGCCCTGACTCTCCGTTGCTGATCTCTCAAAAGCCACTGACGTCACGATCGCGAGCAACAATGATTCGGTGGGTTTCCATTAAGTTATGACTTCTCTAATTAATTTAGGGTTTATGACTTCTATGCGTTAATTGTCTCAAAATTTATATTTTGTGTCTAATCTAATGTGCATTGATGCGGTTTAGTTGGGATTTTTTTGCGGTGTTTAGGTTTATTTATTTTTGTATTTGAAAAGGTGGAGTTACGAATTTTTATTTTTTGTGGTTTTGTAGGACCTATTTATGGTTTGTGATCTTGGTACCCTAACTTTTAAAAGGTGATTGAAGTAGGTATTCCCATCATCTTAAATATAGGTTTTTGGTTTAGTTGAATGTTTAATGAAATGTGTGAAGTTTTTTGGCTTAGTTGAATGTTGAACAGCCAACGTTTTGTGGCTTTTGCATTTTATTCCCTGGGTTCTTGGTAAACATTTTCCCACCACCAAAAACTTCACCCCGTAAAGGATTGGATAATCGAGATTGAGAAGTTGAGAAAACAGAACTACACAACTTCCCACCTCCAGTCTAATTTTCCTACTCAAGCTGAATTTTTTTTTTTGGGATCAGACTCAAGCTGATTGTTAGGCACATTTTGATCTAATAAACAAGTTTCAATCGAAGAAGATCTGGAGGAAGATGATACGAGAAGTTAGGGATCTGGATTCTCCTTTCAAGGTGGAGTCTGAATTCTCTTCCACTGCCTTCAGTCTGATAGCCTTTTTTACACAATTTACTTAAGACAATATGGTTGCCAAATGAAATACATGTGTCAATCGGAAAGTTCTCAGCTCTTTTTTTTTTTTTTTTTTCTGGTCTAAGTTGTTTCCTTTTGTGGTGTTGTATTTTCTAAATGCTCTTTCTTTGCTTCGGTGACAAGAATTCAAATCGATTGCCTGGGTGAGATACGATTTTGGGGGCTTTCCAGGACATGGTTTGAGCTTATCTCATTATTCCTTTTCTGTTATTTAGTGCTTCTCCATGAAATATTCTGAAAATATCCAAAGACTTCCAGAGAGTGTGATTACTTTCAACAAATTGCACACTTAAATATCTGTAGCTTGTGAAAACCCTTAAACTCATTTTTTTTTCATATCCAAAAAACCGAGAGGTAATAGGAACCTTAAGGGTCACTCCGTTTCGAGAGTTTGAACTCAGCAATTACTCTCTTATTCGCAATTAAAAATACCGGGTGATAATCTTCACGATTATCACCTCACTTCCTATAAAAAGAGGCCCTGACCTCTGAGTTCGATATACAATTTTTACACACAATCTTCCAGACGTTCAATCCCTCTCAGAAATCCAGAAGCAAAAACCCTAGAAGCTACAACTAGCTCGCACAACTATGAATGCTTAAAGCATCACTTTTATCATGGAACTACGCATACAGATTAGTTATGTTACTTATGTACATTTAAAGTTGCTCGAATTGGAAACACAAGTATCACAAGAAACTAAAGTCGCCTACTCAGCTATGAAACATATTTTCGTACAACTTGCACTGAGAAAATTGCTTTCGCTATAAGTTACTACTATCTTTTTTGATGCATCAAATACACTGCATAACCAGTGTTTTAGCTCTGGTTTGTGTAAAATGAGGCCATTTTGTTGCTTGGATGTAAGGGCTAGGCAGTTCTCCTTGTTAGCGAAAGGATGGTGGACACCATCAGCTTGCAGTCAATTGGTTTCGTTAGATACGCGTCCATACCCACCTCCAAGCATTTGGCCTCATCCGATGACATGGCATGAGCTGTTAGCGCAACGATTGGTATATGTGAACCACTTTCCATTTCCGATTTCCGAATTGCCTTTGTCGCTTCATAACCATCCATCTTTGGCATCTGGTTAGATACAAGACAAAAAAATAGAATTTAGTAGCAGAAACCCAGAGCATAAAACCTTTCTGATTTTCAAAATTCTGTTTTGTTTAAAGTTTTATACATATGCTTCCAGTAGTCTAAGACTTCTAGTGCCGCAGATATAGAAAAGTGTTGCCAAAGCCAAATTAGAGCAACACATGCTTGAAAATGTATTGCAATAGACGACACATAATGGCAAAACAAAATAAACCATATGTGTTTTTCTAATGGGTTGCTAAAATTCTTGCCAAAACCAAATTATAGCAACGCCACGACAAAATTTGTCTCCATTGGTGAGCTAAGAGTCTTGCCAAAAATTGGCGTTGCTATCTCATTATCAATGGATAAGAGAATGAGGGAATCGTGATTGTGATACAATGTCATTTACACAAATGGAGTGGCGATGGTGAATATAGCCTTTTACGGTGAAGGAAGCCAATTTATAGCTTTATTTGGCATTGCGATTTTAGCAATTACCAGTGGAGTTGTTCTAAAGCATAGAAACACCTCAATTCAACCCTAAGCATATAATCAAACAATAGGAAAAGATTAGTTTGAAATATCTTACTTGACAATCCATTAGGATCAAGTCGTAGGAAGGGCATTCCCCAATTTTAGTTTCATTTCTTGCATAGTCATTTTCCAAGGCATATAAAGCATCCACAGCCTGCATTCCATCTCCCACAACCACCACACTGGCCCCCAACTTTTGCAGCATTATCGTTGCAACCCTCTGTAGTACCGGTGTGTCTTCCGCTAGCAGTATTCTTAGTCCTTCAAGTGACTTCTGTCCATTAACGACTTTACTAGAACAACAACTTAGTTCCAGGCTTTTCGAGTTCTCACAAAATTTGGATCTGGTATGATTTTGATCATTTGAAGTAAAATCATTAACAAAGCAATTGTTAACTGTCTCAGACTGTGATGGGCAAGAGGAAGGTTCCATTTCTGACTTATCTGAATCATCAGAACTGGCTGCATCATATCGAATGGGGTCCATTTCAAGACATACATGCAAATCACCTTCTTCTTTTGTAGATTTGAAGGCGTTTAATTTGTTTTGAAGCTCAAGATTTTTCTCCTTTACTACAGCTTCCAAAATCTGGATCATTTTTGACTTGTATAGAGGTCCATTAGCCATCAATAGATGGCCTTCACTACGAAGCTCCAACTTAATTGTATTGGAAGTGTCGTGGTTTAGTATCCACGCAAACTTTGCTTTCCCACGGTATTTATTGAGGAAATTCACCTGTTCCCTCCATATATCCGTGTTCAAGTCAAGTAAGCTAATGTCAACGACTATGAGGAAAATGGAATCCTTTGTTTTTTGTTTATTCAACGATTCGGCTTTTGAGCATTCTCTAGGTTCAGCATAACTTTTGGCTTGAAAGATTTCCTGGAGAATTTGTGTCAGCTCATTCCATTCGGATGCTTCCCACGTGAATACTTCATTTTTCTGCAACCATTGGGACATTATCAATCTTCCCATTCTGCCATTCAGTGCAAGTAAAACCTGCATTCCAATTGTCACATATTAGTTTGAATCACATAGTTTTTCGGTCCAACTTCACAGCAGCTTTTTAGGAATCTTTCGATTGTGGAGATGTTGAGGGAAAGAAACAGGTCAAGAAAGATAACGCAGTGAGAAAGGCCCATGCCATTTTCCTTTCACTTGATAAAACTCTCCAAATACCATGATCCAAACACAGCCTTAGAGCCTGGCTAGTATGGATTTTATCCGAATTGTTCATGTTCGTGTGTTTTACCCAGAAAGGGGAATATATGGAAGGACAAGCAAAGAGAGTACTAAGTAAATATTGGGTTCTTCAGCTTCATGTTTTAATTTCCTAGAGCTGTAGGCATGAAAAGTGATTACAAATTCATGAATTATGAATCCGATTCTGGACAGTGAATTCGAGATTGCATGTTCCTAATATTATCCATTCTGGATGAATGGCGAATAAACTTTATAAGCCAAAAGTTAAAAATGTGAGAACCAAGTAGAATAACCCACCATCAGGTTATGTTCATTGAATTTCAGTTGACAATGCTTTCCTATGGTATCTGCTGGTGTATTGAGATGCATGTATAATTGCATGAGAGTCCCCGGGCCATTCTTCTTTACCACTTTGATCTCCCCGCCCATCTTGTTCACCTGTTAGCACCTCCCAACATAAGATCGAGTAAGGGATAAAGAGAAATGGTGAAACAAAATAAAGAACAGAATAGTTCAACGTGTTCAGGTAAAAAGAAACATTACAAATAGCTATCATTCATTCTGTTGCACTAATTTCAGTTCAAAGAAGATTGAGTTATGAGTGTTTTATAGACGAGGATTTTACTTACCAATGTTCGAACAATGCAAAGGCCAAGACCTGTGCCACCATGCCTGAAAATGGAAAGATTTCATAACTTGGGTTTGTTACAGCATATCACAACTCTCGTAACAGCACAATAGTCTACGCTTTTACACTCCTTGATGCTTTAGAAATATACTTACGTTCGAGTTGTTGAGGGATCGGCTTGTTCAAAGCTTTCAAAAACCGACTCCCACTTGCTTGGATCAATTCCTACCATAAGAAAAAACCAAAACAAAATGTTAGATCAAGTTTCATGGAATTTTTTATGCCTATAGTCAAGGGATTATTACATACATTCTCTAAAGAAGCTGTCTTATTCTTACCACAACCAGTATCATCAACTTCAAACCAAAGAACCACTTTGTTCTCCTTGCAGCATCTCTTTGGGTGGTTTACATATTGCTTCAAATTCCTTTTACGCGTATTCCACGATTCATTTGCATCGAGGGGGAACTTCCTGGACGTACTACAAGAGTTTGGATTCTCACACCATCCCCGCAGAACAATGTAACCAGCTGCAAGCCACTAGAAAACTTAAACCATGCAGTTTTCAACTTAATTTCCTACGAAAATTTTGCTCTGGAAAATGCATGAAGTTCTGTTGATAGTTTCACTGACATGTTGTAAACTTGAGAGAATTGCTGATGAGGTTTGCAAATATTTGAACCACTCTTGCGGAGTCTCCTTGAACTAATCTTGGCATATCGTCTATGAAAGAGGCAAGGAATAAATAGCAATATTCCCACATCAGAAGCTAATTAGTGTAGATAACAAATCATGCAATTTGATTACTGAATTTAAGTTCTTTGTGTTAACCATAAGAGCTATGATGGAGATCTTTATGCAACAAATGTTATGATCATACGGTTCATACCGGAGAGGTCTAGAACAGTCTCCACATTGTGGTTAATGCACTGCACAGAGAACATATCAACGAGCCCTTCCAGTTCTCTCCCTAAGTCAAACTCAGATTCTTCCAGCACTAGTTTTCCAGATTCGACCTATATTTCAAATGATATTCCAATATGATTCATCAGAAAGCACTGCAGTATTCAGATAGAGAATTAGTCATTACGTTCTTGGTTATTCTGCTTCCAAACAATTGACGATATAATGCTGGAAATGAAGATTAGCTTCACTAGGAAAACACCAGTGGAATTACATATAGTTCTTGAAACGGGTAATGGACTGTAGTATTACTTGAACTTCTTGCAACTTCAAATTACTTCATTTGTTCATTCTGGAACATGAATGTGAGATGACTGGTTTGGTTTCTTGTCATTGTACAATGGATTTTTTTTTTTAATAACTCAGTATCTAGACCAAAGAACTGACTAAACCGGAGGACCAATGTGATGGAGTACTTATCTTTGTTTCTCACCTTACTGAGATCCAAAATATTGTTGAGAAGCCGGAGTAATGCAGTTGAGCATTTACGAATTTGAGTAATCGTTGCAAATTGCTCGTTTGTGAGATAATCATCACACATAAGGATGTCCAACAGTCCAATCACTGCAGCCATAGGTGTTCGTAGTTCATGACTGTCAGAACAGAAGAAGCTTTTAACACCATAACATACTATGCCACGGGACATAAAATATACAATTCCAAATGGTTTCGCACTTTATTTTAATAAAAAAAATAAAAAAAAATGAATGCATGTAGATTTGAAAAATGATACCCACCTCATGTTTGCTAAAAACTGGCTTTTGTAGTTGCTAGATGCCTCTGCCTTTCTCCTTGCATCTAAATGACTTATCAACTCTGCCCTTAGTTTCATTTCCTTCGACACCCCATTTGTCAATATGAAGATGCAAACACATCCAATAACTAGAATACACAGTGACGCCGATATCAAAATTACCAACGTTTTAAAGGCTCTCTCGTCTACCTTCCCCATTATATATTTCCTCGGAATGATAATGACCCCCACCTGTACAAATAATTATTCCTCACACTTGTATTCTCTTTGCTATAGGCATGGGTAAAATCAAAGTGAGCTCAACAAACAAGGAAGAGTAGCACTGTCGATTCCTTTAAGCTTGTGAAAAAAAGACCGAAGTGAAAAAAAAATTTAGCTGCAATATTCCTAGGCCACCAACACCTAAGACTATGTTTTGCATGGATAATGGATTTATGAAAGGTTTAACCAATTAGGGAAAAGAAAAATGATCGTAAATCAAAAGCCTGAATTGACCTTCTTCAAGTCATTTTTTCTTATCTTTTCCTTTCACTCCATTAATCCCATGATCCAAAGACACCCTATACGAAATGAAATTTCAATGAAAGATAAGAGGTATGCATTGAGAAAACATTAACTTACCATTGGAAGCCTCTTTAAGTCAAGGAAAAATGAGTCAATGTAATAAAGCTGGCGTCCAAGCCTTGCATTCTCTACATGAACAACGTGATTTGGAGGAAACTTGTTCCCATATTCCCTCTTCAACAACTCAGCTCCCATACGTATCACACGATCCTCAGAATCGGTAGGTCTCATAAGCTTAGGCCCAGTTGTCGAATTCATCAGCAGAGGGGCATTTGTGGAAGTAGCAAGCAACCATCCTTCTTGTGAGGTCAAGTAAATGTGTCCACTGTGAAATTCAACTAATTCTTTCATCAACTGGCCTACACTATAAAGCGCGGTAGTAACTCCCACAACTGCCACTATACTCCCATTAGCAGAGTCCCGAACAGGCAATGCCGCTGAAAGCAAGGGCGAATCCGTATATTTACTCACTGCCACGTGCCACGAGGCTGCACCATCTGGGACTTGCGAAATCCCTGCAATATTGATAAGTTCATCCGGAGGGATTTTACTTCGTATCCCTATCCTTTCACCGGTGACAGGATCAAGCGGCTCCCGGTACCAAACAGCAGTTGTGTTATTGCGAATTGATTGATCGCTCCACCCTCCGCGAGATGAAAAGATGTTTGTATCATAAGAACCACTGATTGAGTAATTCACAAGGTCAGAATAGATGTAGAATGTGTTGTTACTCCTGTGATCCCTATGGAAAGCTTGGACAAACCCGTTTTTGTAATTTATAGTTATCGATTTTAGAGCCTTACGACTCGCAAATAAAGCCCATGTCACATCCTTCATTACTTCATAAAGCTGCTAAAAATGAAAAAAAAATTAGAAAACGAACAGAATTACCAGAACAAAGGATAAGATAATATAATGGCTGGGAAATGAAACCACCTCCACTTGTTGTGCTTGATTAACGGGCTTGCTGTACCGTCTGATCACAGACTCGGACAATTTGACTTGTGCTGTGGTTATTTCAACGGTGGAATTCAAGATGTTCCACATTCGCAGTATGGGACGTTGTAGGAGTTCATACCGGAGGCCAGACGCTAGATTGTCCAGTGATTTCGCTGTGTAGACCCTTGTGAAGTGCCATGTTAGCAAGGTTAGGAGTCCTATCAAAATTGCTAGCATCACCTGCATGAAGCCATTGCCACAATTACATGTAAATGAACATAAATGATGCAATTTGTGCGTTAGTACAAAAATTTGTATCTAGAAATCATAAAAACCAGCTCCAAAATTGTTAAATGGAAAGACAACTAACCAAGACAGACTCAGTTGAGTCTTCCTGCTCGGCAATAATTTTCCAGAAGCACTTTTTTGTGTCAACAAAAACACTGATCGTTATCAGACCATTTTCATTTCTCTATTAAAAGGGTTTGTATTATATGAACTTGTATTTGAAGATTGATCCAAAACATTGACTCTGAAAACTGCAACAAAATGCGGGTAATAATCCCTTTTTTTCCTTGTTTCCAAGAGAGGAGAATTTTGACGAACCATGATAGTAAGGCGAACTACAAAGACGCTGTAGTATGAGGAAAGGCAATGGTTACTTGCATACTGGAACTCGTCTTGTTCAACATCTCTATGGAAAGTTCTTCGGCTACCAGAAGGAGATTGGTTCCTTTCCCAAGAATTGGCAAAACCAGAAATTCTTTTGAATACCCTTTTCAGCTGTGAAGCCATTGGTGTAGTTTGAGGTGGTGGAGATTCAGAGCTTATCAGGGGGTTCCATCTACTTTCTTTCCTATTTCCATTTTCCAAAATAGCAAAGGCAGAAGGAGATTGCAACTGAACATTTGCAAGTGGAGAGAGAGAGAGAGAGAGAGAGAGAGAGAGAGGTTGATATTTGTACTAGTGTCTACCAACCTTTTAGAGGCACAGCAATAACAAGTAGCTTTCAAAGTTGAGGAGGTGTAGTGTTATTCACTTATTCCTCATCCATGTCTGATATCTCCCTCCCTTTTTTCAATTCTCTTTGACAAATTGGACCGTTGTAATTATGGAATGGAATTGCCAAAGACCATTTCTGACCAAGTACAATCTTCTTTAACTTTCCAAAAGCCAAAACCCATGGAGATTTTGTAATCAGCCCATAGTAGAAATCTCATGAACTTTTTTGTGTTTATGGTTTTTCTTTGATAAATGAGTATTGGGTCAACTTACATACACCTCGACCAATTACAAAACTTTAAAGTTAACAACTAGTTAAACCTCAAGTAATCCCAAGAGTTTTTTCGCTGGCGGTGAGAGTTCTATATCCGAGCTTGTGGGTAAGCCTCTTACTTCTTGTTATGTTCCCATTCGACCAATCATTTCACTTTGGGTCTTGCTAACCTCCGCCCAGTAGGTGATGGATAACATACGAATAATTCCAAATAAATTCGAACTTTAATACATATTTTATAGATATTAATAAATTTTCACAGATATCAATACACTATCGGATATCGAGGCATCTTTTATCTATTATCCACTGCCTTTACGGTTGAGGTTAGCATTGTTTTTTTACTTTACTCTTTTATGTGTTTGGATTGTTGGATATCCAAGACCTAGGATTCTCAATTAACCATCGATATAACATGATGTCCTTTTCAATCTTTTCTTTCAACATATGTGGATTCTAGACAAAGGAACAAATAAATGACTAAGATTTGGTCCTAGTGATTCCAAACTGAAGTTTTAATGCACCACAAGCTAAGAATCATTTTTCTCCCCCTTCAAATAACGCAGCCACGAGTTTCAAGATTGTGATCCCAAAAGTGATCACACTTGTCTTCCTTGACAGAACAAAATCCAAATGTAATCAAAGAATTTGAATATGGCAAACAAGGAATAGGAAAAACAGTGTCATATACATGTAGAATGACAATGAGGGGTTTTTCTTCCTATAAGCAAAACATTCATGTCATGACAAGCATGTAGAGAAAAATAAACCAACCAACAAGCAAAATCAAAGTAAGGACAATCTGGGTAGTTCTGATCAAGCCTTAGCTTTCATGTATTCCACAGACGAAGAGCGATAGATGATGCATGATGAACAAGAAGAGATTACAAAGAGCTGACTTTATCCTTAGCACCCAACAATATCAATGACAAAATGCCAGTGGAACCTGAAAGGGAGAATAAACCCAAGTGGAACCGAAAGAGATACCCAAAGTCCTAATATCAAGCCCCTACGACAAAACCTAGTAAACCCCAAGGTCCCTTGTATAGGTTAGCACAAAAAACAAGCCAAATCGACCTAACAACGCTTGCAATCGGTGTCGATGACCCCTTCCGGACGAAATATACTGAGACCTGCGGTTTTTCCAAAGAACAAACCCGTCGGACGGACGTGACTCCAGTACGGACAGAGGTTGCCCAAATTCAAGGCACTGCATTATAATCCAGGTATTAAATCTTTTCGTGATGCCAATTAAATTGGAAGGAAGAATACAGCTGCTACAAATTGAACATAGTACTAAGCTACCTCCAAATGGAATTTCCATCTTCAAATCCCATTACTAGCTTAAACCCAAAGGCTAAGATTGAAAGCACAACCTAAAGTCTTAAATAACTTATAGCTACTAAAAAATTACTGCAGATCCATATAAAGCTAATAAGTGCAGGGGTTTAACAGGCAGAAACAACTTTTAAACTTCCTATTTTACCTCTGATGCATTTCAAAGTTTTCTTCTAAAGGGTTTTAATAAAGGCCATTACGTATCGTATCAATTGTTACGTAACTGATTCATTATTACTAACGTACCGGTCAATACGTCCAATATGTGGTTGTATTACGTTTCTCGGTACCGAGTACCGTGATTTAAAAGCCTGTCTAAATGTAAAACTTGTGTTTGACAATCCGCGTTAGGATGAGAGCATAAAAAATGCATGTGTTTTGACTACCTACCAAACCTAATGACAATTGGAAAATAAAAGAAACAACAACAAAATTAATATTTTTTTACATGTCCCCGTGTTCTGAAAATGAACAATCACTTAGACTTATCCGTACTTGGGTCCGTGCAATATTTTACGGGCCCAACAAAGAGGGTTTAAGGGTGAATAAGGCAGCAAGAAAAAACCCGAAGGGTTTGGCCAAGTGCGTATTAGAAAGGAATTGTTTGTCCCTTGTTGGAGCTTGTTCTACATTGGTCAAATATAATCTCCAAACCTAGTAACCTTTCAACTCATTGCCAATTGGTTTTGAGTTGAATGCTTTAACATGGTATCATGGTATCAGAGCATGGTTTTCGGAGGCTTTGGACGAGACTCTATGTCGTTGATAGTTGGTTCCCCTTTGTTTGTCGTCAATGGTTGATTGTTGTCATATGTGTTTAAAATCATTGTTTACCTCACCACGTGCGAGTCAGGAGTCGCACGTGCTGGGGAGTGTTAGAGCTTGTTCCACATTGGTCAAATATAACCTCCAAACCTAGTATATGAGAGCATGGACGGCCTCTCCACTCATTGCCAATTGGCTTTGAGTTGGATGCTTTAACATCCCTTCTGGGATCGCATGTTCGAATTCCATGGATGACCAAAATTCCAAACCTTAGGATTTGGAGGATTTGCTTGATAGTTAACTTTAGGGCTCTCAAATTAATCGAAATGCGCACAAGTTGATCCATACATCTATGAAAAAAAGCAACAAGAAAAACGACGAAGAAAGAGTGGTCAGTATACCTTTAGATCAAAAGGTGAAAGTGATGCCAACTCTCTCTCTCTCTCTCTCTCTCTCTCTCTCTCTCTCTCTCTCTCTCGTTAATTAGATGTTAATGGCAAGGGCGGCCATAAATAATCTTATGTAAACCGAAGGTGTGAGCGTGCAACTATTGTGCATTATTCACCTGGACTTTTGAGTGCTGCTTTTGAGCTTCTAAACATTGCATTAGTGACTCTTTCCACCTTAAAATACATTAGAGGAGATAATGGCTCAGGCTTACTTAGCACCCACTGACGTCTATAGTTTTTCTTTTTTAGATAACTGAATGTCTAGGCCAGCTTACGCGCACCTCGACTAATTCTGGGATCCTGAAGTTAAGGACAAGACGAATCCTCCATTGACCGCAAGAATTGGAATGTTTGGCATCCATGAGATTCGAACAAGCAATCTCATAGAGGACAAACACTTATTTGTTTTCCGATGCCCACTAATGCCTATTGTTGTGGTCTTGTTTTACGTTTAACCCGGCACAAATTTGTGGAGATCAGTATGTGAAAAGCATATTACTTTTGTTTTTTCTTCACCCACTTTGCTTCATGAGATTTTGTTCTCCAATTTGTCAATTTCATACTAGGTGAAAATCATTTCTGTACCACACAAAGGAGGGAGGCCACCCACCCACTATGGTTTTTTATCGAGAGCTCTACATTTCATTAAAAGAAAATGACAATCTTGGAAAATTTACATGAAAAACTGCTCAGAATTTAAAATCTACAGCACAGATTTTAACTTATTATTGCGGGTCACCATCCCAAGTGAGTCTTGTCCTTGAATATCAAATTCTGGGCATATTTGCAGGCGAATTTTCCTGGTAAGTAGTGCTGCTCAAATTTACCCTGTTGTGCTAATGTTGAATTTAGCCGTTATTGGTTTGACACAGCTACAAAAAGGTAAATTAGTGACTTTGGCCTAAATCTTTGCACCGGGGTGTCCGATTTTTGTGATTCTCGTTATATTATACAAGTTGAGGATTAAAGTTTTCTTAACAAAAGCAAATACTATGGCAACCTATGATACATGCATAGAGGTTAAAGGAAGTTTACCAAAAGAGAAGTTAGCAACTTGTGCCTAAGTTTTTGTAATTGGGTTCTTATCTGGACAAGTCGTTTTCGTCGTTTTTTGTGGTGCCTATCTTGTAATGTTTCAGTTCTACAAACTCTAATTTAAGAAAAGAACAAAGTACAATCACTGTCATAATTAAATTTCTGTCATTGGAGTGGTGTATGTACTTAATGGGGCTGGAAGGCTATGACACTTCAGGAGCATCTGATTCGTTAGTAAGGGTTTAAAAAAGTATATGGCCATTGGAGAGGTAGTGGTGCAAATGGAAAGGAACAAAGACATCACATTCCATGATATCCCAGCTTGGTGTTTCCGTAATGCAGATTGACAGATGAATACACACAATGTCTTATCTAGAATGTGGTTAATTTTCCTTGGCTATTTGCTTAAGGATGGTCGGGTCCATCATTCAGTGGGTTCCCCACACGAGCTCTCCATATGCGCAAGGACTAATGTTTGCTCAGACCAGCTCTGCAGTATGTGTCCATCAAGCACTGGCCGACATTGAAGTTTCTAGCTAAGGCAGATTGGCGCAATGGTAGTCACTTGCAACTCAGAGCTTCAGAATTTTTTTTGTCAGGGTTTGAGTAAGACTCTACCAGCATGCGATTAGTTGGGTTAGTCCACCCACAGCATACTCAGAGCTTCAGAAAGTTTTTGGTCTTGGGCTGTTAGTTCTTGTGTTGGATTAGTCCACTGTCCACCCACAACTTTACCCCGACTTTAATTAGGCCACTCCTGTTGAATGGTGGGATTGGTCCCCAAATTAATTGGTCCATTGGACGTTAAGGAGTTGTTAGAAGAAAAAATAAAAGCACTGGCCGAAGCAAGTTGCCCTTAATCAGAATCCTCTATAATCAAAGAACAAAATACCATGGTCCTAGGAGGACACCACTTAGACTCACAAGAGAAGTTTCTGATCACCAACAGCCTAAAATACTTTCCATTGTGACAAAAAATGAGCCCACACAAGACCTGTAATTCATACCAAACAATGCTCAAGTTAGATAAACAAATTGTTCCAGAAACTTACAAGGGAGAAGTTGTTTTTGCGCTTTGAGTCCAGGACACCCCGGTTGTAATGATGGAACCCTCTCATTGCGCCAGTCCCTAAGCTTAAGTTGATAGATGATGAGTTTGTGTATAAGCTAACAACAATCATCCAAAACCGAATGATCATGATTTCTACTAACAAAGCAAGCCTAAGTTAGATTCCAATTGTATCAAAGCATCGAGGTTGTTTCCCTGTTTTGAGCCCATAACACCCATGCTGTCTGGCAGAACCTAACATTGCACTCGTCCATAAGCTTGAGTTGACAGATAATGAGTATGTGCATAGGATAACAAGAGTCATCTAAAGCAGATCATGTGTGGAAAATGATGTGTACTTGGAATATCATTAAGTATCATTCGTTATTGGATGATGAAAGAGTTAAAAGAATGACTCAAGGAAATGATGTTTACCAACCTAGTAAATATTAAATCATCGGAAAGACTCTGCACAAACAAAAGGAAAAAGTAGATTTAGTGATAGCTACAAATCTCAATTTACACACTAACATATGGATTCACATATATCCAACTAAAACACATAGAAAGAAAGAATAGTTGTTTTGTACGTAAAATAAACTTTAAAACCAATGGCTTCTCAAAGTTAACCTTTTGTTGAGCCAATACAAATCTTCGTCTTGAATGACTTAGCTTTCCTTCTAATCTCAAGTTGAACGGAAGAATAGAAGGTTCATTTTTTCTTTCCTGAACAGTACAGTGAGTTCTATTTTAGTAATAATTGTCCGTATTTAATTCAAGCTACGTATGGAAAAAAGATCGACAATGTCCCATTTCAATAAAATGTCCAAGCAGTCGCGACTCAGGGAATAGCGGATAAAGTTTCAACAAATGACACTACAATGAGGACTACAGGCAGCTTTTCTGTGCCATCTTCTCCTTGATTTACATTCAGAATAATTAAATTTGAAACAACATATTAGTTGCCAACCAACATTTTCCCCTACAACAAGTAATATCTACAGAACCTAACAGGAAAAGGGCATTCTAATAACATGTTAAGGAGGCAAGAAAAGTGGAGCTCAGAATCCGATGGACATGTAAACTGTAGAAGTTAAAATGCACATATAATTACTTGGCACTCTTGGCTTTCTTTTTCTTCTCAGCAGCCAGAGTTTTGGCAGCGGACTTGGTTAAGGTGGTGGGTTTTAGAACACTCTTAGGGTTGAGAGCCTTCCGAATCTTGAAAACAGCCCATGCTGTACCAACAGCATGCCCTGCAGCATCAAGTCCTTCACTTGCTGCCTTAGCTGCCTCTTCCCCATACCTGCAGTGAAATATGATTCTTCAAATTCACAATTCCCATAACTCTGAGGTGACAAGCTTTGAGTTAAAAATTGTGATATCATAAGTTTGACAATCTAAATATTTAACCAAGAATGTATGTTGAGAACTCAGGATGTCCGGGCATGCAAGAATGTCTTTTGAGAACTCAGGATGTCTTTGGGTCAGCTTACGCACACCTTTAGTAATCCCTGGGGGATCAGTCCCACCATCCATTAGTGGGAGCCTTTAAAGCCGGGACAAAGTCTCACATGAACTAGCCCCATCAATCTGTCCGCTAGATATGAAAACTCCTATGAATATCTTTCATCAGAATATCTTTGCTTCTCAGTTTGGGCAATTAGCAATTTTTATTCTGTGGAACTTCGGAAAATCTGTTTCATGTAGCTTCCCACGGAAATTCTGAGCCGTGGGCAGAGGACCATTTACACGTAGGGCCAAATCCAACGGAGTAATTGAGTATTGCATTTCTGCTTCGGTAAGTGTCATCAAAATTTATGTTACAATCTTGTTTCCCTATTCTGAAGTCTAAATGTTTGTAAGTATCCTTGCCAAAGACTTTGACACTCGTGTACAAGGGCAATGGTATATGTCACCAACATGTCCAATTGGACATGCACCTCACATCCAAGGCCAGTAATTGAGTTAACACATCTTCGAGATGGGACATATGGTCTTCTTGCTTCTTTGATTTTACCATCAAGTCATCTACATAATCCTCCACGGTGTGATGGATCATGTCGTGGAAGATGGCGGTCATGGCCCGTTGATAGGTAGCACCAGTGTTTTTGAGCCCAAAGGGCATGACGGTATAATGGAAATTACCCAGCGGGGTTCTGAACGTGGTCTTCTCGGCATCTTCCGAGGCCATCTTAATCTGGTTGTACCCGCTGAACCCGTCCATAAACGAGAACATCTGGTGACCTGAAGTAGCGTCGACCAGAGTGTCGATGTGGGGTAGCAGGAATTCATCCTTCGGGCAAGCGCGGTTGATGTCGCGGAAGTCCACACAGACCCTAATTTGGCCGCTCTTCTTCTTGACTGGGACAATATTGGCCAACCAGGAAGGGTACTGAATGGGCTTTATGAACCCAGCCTTCCTGAGTTTCTCAATCTCTTCCTTGATCTTTTCTTCCAAATCAGGATGGTACTTCTGCTGAGGCTGTTTGACTGGCTTTGCATTCGGGAATACGTCCAAGTGGTGAGATACCAGGTCTACGTCTAGGCCTGGCATTTCCTCGTAATGCCACGCGAACACATCCATGTACTGCTTTAATAATTCCACCAGCTTCTCCTTATCCGCGGCCCCCAGGGTCCCTTGGTCCCGCGGAGCAGAAAGCGTGACCGCGCTTCAGTCAGCCCCACTGCTAGCGAGGACTCAGAGGACGAGGTGCCAATCGGGCAATACCTCGGTAAGAAGCCCCGTGTGGGCAGCCCAGAGAAGGAAGCTGAAACCACTGCGCTCGCCCCTTCCGTTGCCGTTTTTGACAGCGGTGAGACTGAGGAAAGTGAAGAAAGCAATGGCAGCGAAGCCACCACGGAATGGCAACCTGAGGGGGAAGAGTCAGGCGACAACGGGAATGGAACCGATGAAGCCAGTGATTCTGATGACGAAGACTCACTTGAGCCGGAGGAGAGCGCGAGGGATATTGACCTTGAATCTGTTGGTGAGAAAGAAGATGAGGAGATGGTGGTGGCGGAGCAGGTTGAACAGGTCGCGGGCCCCACTGACAGGGTCGCGAGCCCAACTGATAGGGTCGCGGTACTGAGGGACGCCGAGGAAGATGATGTGGATGATCTGCAAGTGCACGCTGAGGTTGAGCGGCCCGAAGTAGGAACTGGGGCAGGGAAGCTCGTTCAGGCCGTCACTCGGGCCGTCGCTCAAGCAGAGGCCAGAGAGACCGTGGCTGATAACGGTGCTGGAACCCTGCCACCCAGCACCGAAGTGGAAAGCCAAACCGGACAGGATACGCGGCCAGTTCTGGACATCAACATACCTGTTCCTGATCTTGAAGCACAAGGGCCCGCCACCATCGCGGAGCCGCGCGATCCTGTTGCGTCAGCGTTAGGACCAAGCGAGATTCCTCCCAGCAGCCCAGCCTTGTGCGATCCTGGGAACCCTGTACTGGAAATGCCTCCGCAAACAGAACTTGATCAGATGCAGCTCATTACTGTTGACGACATCTTCAACGAGCTGGGCCCTAACACACAGTTTCCTTTCCCTCCTCCAACGCTCGTGCAAGCCCCATTCAGCTACGTCTTGCCCGCGGGGTCGGCTGCACTACGTGCCGGACTCGCGATGGTCAGCCCGGTCACCTCTAGCATGCCGCTCTACTCCACGGGCCGGCCGTTCATAGATGTTATGGCCACAGGGCCCTCACAGCCGCGTGTTGAAAACGTCTTGATGTCCTCGTCCAGTTCCGGAAGTTCTGCAGATTTGGCGCTACAGCTGTACCCGCGACCCCCAGGCCCTAGTGAAGAAGCTCCTGGCACAGGGGGTAGCGGAGTTGGGAATGGAGACGGAGATGGCAACGAGGAGAGCGAAAGTGGCGGGGAGGAGTCTAGCGCCAGCACCGAGGAGGACGCGGACTCTCCCCTGAAAATATATCACCTTTCTAAGGAGGATAGGAGGGCTATACGCAAACTTCTCCATCTTTATCCGCAGACCCTTGCGAACTTCACATTGCAGTCCTGTGTCGGGAAGGTCATGCTGCTGGGTATGATGACGTTTATAGGTGGGCTGATGGATTATCACGTAGAAGAATTCAACCTGGCCTCCTACAAAGCCGCCGTGGAGAGCATCGAAGACTTTGCTCTCTCTGGCATTGACTTGTCCTGGGTCAAGGCGAGGCTCGATGTTGCCGCGGTAGTCCGCGAGAAAGGCATAGAGTTCGTAAAAATGGTTGCCGCGGAGGACGCCCTTGAGAAAGCCAAGCACAATCTAATGGAGGCCGAGATTCGCCTTGAAGAGGCTCAAAAGGCTGTGGAGCAGAGCAAGGCTGTCGTCGCCCAGTGTGATAAGGCGCTCAATGATGCCGACGCGAGGGTGAACCTGGTGAACGGCAGACTTCTCCGTACTGCTCTTCAACCTGGGGACAATCTAATGGACCGCATGTTCAGCGACGACTATAGCCCCGACCGTCTTGACTGCGACAGATGATGGAGCACGGTGTATTTTATTTGTTTTGGTGCCGCGACCCCCTTAGGGCATAGCCGCGCGTTTTGTACTTTTATGATGTAACTTTTCCTGAACTCATCTGTTCTGGACTTTGGACTTCAACGATGTAATTTGTACTTTGTGCTTAGCTTACAATTTAAATGTGATGATGTTCTGTTTTGCGCTTACTGAAATTGATTATCTGTTCGTAGCGTGTTCCGCGCTAGTATAATCACTGGCTCGCAATAACAATCATGTAGAAACGGGAAATGGAATGATGTTCTGTTTTGCGCTTACTGAAATTGATTATCTGTTCATAGCGGCTTCCGCGCTAGTATAACCACTGGCCCGCAATAACAATCATATAAAAAAGGGAGACTGAACGTGGTTTTTCATTTCCTCGTCTGAGAGCATACATTTGAACAAAATGTAAACTAAGGAGAATGAACTGATAACCAAACTGAACTAGGATCGAAGCGGCGAGAGCCCTAACACAAAGCAATAAAGATAAACGATACCCTTACATCATGGGTAGTACATTTTTATGAACTTAACATTGATAGGTCTCGTAGGTGCATCATCACTGACCCTGACTAGACTGTAGTGGCCGCTGGTACTTGCCTTGATCACTTCGTAGGGCCCCTCCCATCTGGGCGTAAACTTGGGCTGCTTGAGGTCGCTCATTACCGCGGTGGTGGATTTCCATACGAGGTCTCCCACTTTGAAATCTCTAGGAAGTACGCCTTTGTTGTAGTGTGCGGCCACTGCCCCCCAGTATCTCTGCTGATTCCTTGCCGCGGTCTGCCTTCTTTCATCCATGGCCTCTAAGTCTACCCTCCTCCCCGCGGGGGTAACTTCTGCCGCGAGGGCTAGCCTCGCTGAGGGTACACTGATTTCCGCGGGGAGTACTGTTTCCGTGCCATACACAAGACTGAATGGTGTCGCGCGAGTTGACTTCCTTTTCGAGGTCCTGTAAGCCCATAGCGCGGTATCCACATGGTCAGCCCAGGTTCCGCCGTTCTCGTCTAGGATCTTGCTCAGAATGCGGATGAGTGTCTTGTTGGTCGCCTCTGCTTGACCATTGCCCAGCGGATAGTATGGAGTTGACGTGAGGTGCGTAACCTTGTATGGCCTGAGAAGTTCCCTTACTTTCCTATTGACGAATGGAGTGCCATTGTCTGAAAGAATAACCTTCGGGATACCAAACCGGCATATGATATGTTGCTTCATGAAGTTTGCTACTGCCGCGCCACTCGTGGTGGAGAGGCTAACCGCCTCGACCCATTTAGTGCTAACCTCAGTGGCTACGAGGATCCACTGCTTGTTCCTGGATCTCGGATGTATTGGCCCAATCAAATCCATAGCCCATGTATGAAACGGGTAGGGGGCGCTAAGTGAATGGAGTTCAACCGCTGGGCCGTGTATGCGGTTTCCAAACTTCTGGCACGCTCTGCAACGCTAGACATGGCGCCTAGAATCAGCTTCCATGGTTGGCCAAAAATACCCTAGATGGATCAACTGTTCGTAAAGCTTCCTCGCGCCCTGGTGTTCCAGCTCGTGCGCCTTTTGCATTACCTCTTCTGCTTCTTCTTTGGAGAGACACCGCAGGGGCATCCCGTCCAAAGTCCTTCTGAATAGCATCCCACCTTCTAAAAAGAAGCGCTGAGCAGCGCGCTGTACCCTCCTGATGTCCTTAGGGTCTGAGGGCAGCGCACCCTCGCGAAGGTAGTCCTTGAATTCCTCGCGCCAATCTGACTGCTCGATCACACAGCACTCGGTGTCTACTGCGTACATCGAACACTTCTGACAATCCTTTAACATCGTTGCAGCGTCTTGCTTCATTTTTGGCCAGAAATAGCCCTGTCGCTGCACTCGTCGATACAACGAGATTTTGCCATCGCCGCAACACTTGTCATGTACCTGTCCCAACCTTTCCTGAGCCTCGCGGGGGCCTACGCATCGCGCCAACCAGCCCGGGGAGCCGCGATAGTACAGCTCTCCATGTAACATGGTGAACTGCGCCAACTCGGTTATAGCCATTTCCCCAGCTCCTGAGGTCAGCTGCTTTATAATAGGGTCGCGCCAGTCCTCTTCACTTCCACTGCCCTCGAGGATTGAGGGAGTTGACTTCTTTATTATCTCGATTGCGACCCTCTCCTCTTCGAATTCTGTTCTTGCCCCCAGGGTAGCGAGGGCGTCAGGGAATCTGTTGTCCGATCTGGGCTTGTGGACCAGGTCCACCTCCTCGAACCTTTCAATCAGCTTCTGAACCATCGCCCGATAGGGCGCTAGACTCGGTTCCTTGAGGGCGTAATCTCCTGAAATTTGCGAAATGATAAGTTTTGAATCCCCCACTATTTTCAGGCGCGTTATCCCCCTGGCATTTGCTGCAAATAGGCCTAGAATCGGCGCTTCATACTCGGCCTCGTTGTTGGAACATGAGAAATTTAGTTTATAAGACAAATACTCGCGCTCTCCAGAGTCGCTTTGGAGGACGATACCCGCGCCACCCTGGCTACCCCCCGCGGCCCCATCAAAGCTTAGCGTCCAGCACATGTCCTTCGCGCTGGCGGCTAAGGCTTCAAAACTGTCACCAGGGAGGGCTTCGTCCAGTGGTTCGCACTGCTCACTTGGAAAGTAGGCCAATAGATTGGCCAACGCCTGGCTTTTGATGGCCCGCGGGACTGTACAGAAGATTTCAAACTCGGCCAGGGCTAATAGCCACCTCGCGACCCTCCCTGTTAGGGCTGGTCGAGTGAGGAGGAATCTTATAGGGTCGCTTTTGGTAACTAGCTGCACACTGAAGGATAGAAAGTAGTGCCTGAGTTTTTGGGTGGTGAAGACTAGCGCGAGGCAGTGCCTCTCAATGGGAGTGTACCGTTCCTCCGCGTCCTGAATCTTCCTGCTAATATAGTACACTGGCCTTTCCACGCCGTCAACTTCCTGTGCCAAAAGGGCCCCAATGGATTGCGTAGTGGATGTGAGATACAGCAGCAGTGGCTTGCCTTCCTGTGGCGCGACCATTTTCTGGGGCGAAATGAGCGCAGCTTTGACCCGCGCGAATGCTTGTTCGTGCTGGTCCTCCCACTTAAACGATGCCTTTCCCTTGAGTAAGTTGCTGAA
Source organism: Rhododendron ferrugineum (assembly GCA_025642025.1). Lineage (NCBI taxonomy): Eukaryota > Viridiplantae > Streptophyta > Magnoliopsida > Ericales > Ericaceae > Rhododendron > Rhododendron ferrugineum. The sequence continues at coordinate 23,551 of JAOTQK010084023.1, forward strand.
TGGCGCGGTGATTTCCGCTAGCGCGGGAATGAATCGACGAAGGTATGACACCTTGCCCAGGAAGCGTTTGAGAGTCTTTTGGGAGTGGGGGGCGGGCATTTCTATGATGGACTTGACCTTGTCTTTGTCCGCATCGATCCCGTGGCGGTGAACGAGAAATCCCAAGAACTTTCCGGCCGTGACGCCAAACACACATTTTAGGGGGTTCATCCTCATGTTAAACTTCCTGCATCTTTTGAACACATCTTCGAGATGGGACATATGGTCTTCTTGCTTCTTTGATTTTACCACCAAGTCATCTACATAATCCTCCACGGTGTGATGGATCATTTCGTGGAAGATGGCGGTCATGGCCCGTTGATAGGTAGCACCAGCGTTTTTGAGCCCAAAGGGCATGACGGTATAATGGAAATTACCCAGCGGGGTTCTGAACGTGGTCTTCTCGGCATCTTCCGAGGCCATCTTAATCTGGTTGTACCCGCTGAACCCGTCCATAAACGAGAACATCTGGTGACCTGAAGTAGCGTCGACCAGAGTGTCGATGTGGGGTAGCAGGAATTCATCCTTCGGGCAAGCGCGGTTGATGTCGCGGAAGTCCACACAGACCCTAATTTGGCCGCTCTTCTTCTTGACTGGGACAATATTGGCCAACCAGGAAGGGTACTGAATGGGCTTTATGAACCCAGCCTTCCTGAGTTTCTCAATCTCTTCCTTGATCTTTTCTTCCAAATCAGGATGGTACTTCTGCTGAGGCTGTTTGACTGGCTTTGCATTCGGGAATACGTCCAAGTGGTGAGATACCAGGTCTACGTCTAGGCCTGGCATTTCCTCGTAATGCCACGCGAACACATCCATGTACTGCTTTAATAATTCCACCAGCTTCTCCTTATCCGCGGCCCCCAGGGTCGCGCTGATGAAGACGGGTCGCGGGGGGCCGCTACCCTTGTTGAGGTCTATTTCTTCCAACGGCTCTTGCTGAGGTTTAAGGCCGTCCTGCATGCATTCTGGGGTAGGTTCTGGCTTCTCAATTACTTCGTCAGGGTCGTCGTCTGCCATCGCGGCAGTGGGGGCAGCCTCCCCGCGAGGGTCCTCTACCCCCGCGCACCGTCATAAGCAGTACACGACCTTTCCCCCTTCTCGCACTTTCGTTATCTTTCGGGCCTTCGTGGGGGGTTGCTGAGTAGGGGGTCGCTTAGAAGCGCTGGCACCCTCCCCCGCGCTGATGTCTTCCCACCTTGGAATTCTTATGCTAACTGGTTTGGCGTAAATGACCTCACCTTCTTCAGCAAGTTCTGAAAAATAAACAGCATCCGTCATGTGGGCTTCTGTGCTGTCAAAGGGGCGGTCAGAGGCCCCAACTGTAACTTGCTTTTCGGCCCATATGCCCTTGAGGCATTGGTGATAGCTCGATGGGATAACAGCGTACTTGTGCATCCAATTCCGCCCCAGTATGATATGATAATTGGTCTGGGCATCAATGAGGTGGAACTTGGTTGCAGCGCGGATGGGTCCCACCGCGAGGTCTACAACAACATACCCCGCGGACTCCTTCCTTTCTCCCCCAAAGCCGGTAATGGCTATAGAGGACTCCACCACGCGGTTTTCGGGGATCTCTAGCTTTTTGAAGGTCGAGTAAGGCATAATGTTGATCGAGGCCCCACCATCGAGAAAGGCACGCCTCAGCTCCGCGCCATTGACGTACGCAGTAACAAAGAGAGGTCTAGTATGAGGGAACTTGACGCGACGGTCAGACTCCGAGAATGTTACCGAATTGCTCTCGTCCCGTATCGTCCGCGGGACCGACCCTTCTGCAGCCATACAGGCCTGCTGGTGCGCCCCCGCGATGTCAATTATGGACTTGGTGATATCAAACCTCGCGGCTGGCGTAAAGCCCATTCCGTCAAAGAACGTTCTGAATTTTGCACTACCTTGAAGTATTTTAATTGTTGCGTCAGGGTCTGGCTCTACCCTTGGCTGCTCATAACTTACTTCCTCGAGATGATCCTGGATAGAAGCCATGTAGGCCTCTTCCTCATAGTTGTCCAACTCCGCATAGAAATCGAAGCATTCTGCCATGTTTACTACCCTTTGGTGTTCGGGGTACGGATTCTCGCGCACATCCCGCGCCCCCGCCCCGATCCTTAGCTCGCCCGCATCTATTTTCCTTTTGAATATGCGTTTGAGGGTGAAACAGTCGCTCATCGGGTGTTTCGTGTGCCTGTGGTAGCTGCAGAAGTTCGGACTCTCACGGTCGCGTTGGGTTGGTGGGGCCAAGACATGTGGCAACCTGATTGTTCCGTCTGTGATCCACTGCTGCAGGAGTGCTTCTACCTCCTGAATACCGCAAGGGTAATCTGGGGGTGGCCCTTCGTCTTGCTCGTTCCCCCTGTCCTTCCTTTTCTTAAACTTGTTCCCGTTGCCACCTGCCCCCTGCGGCCTCTGCGCGGGTGGCGCAGAAGTCGCAGCGGCAACGTGATAAGCACCCGAGAATGTAATAAAGGGTGCGCTAGTGTCTAGGTTTAGTTAACTTTATCGCTTAATTAGTCATTTTTATTCTCTTTTGCTCGTAAGGTAGCTTGGTTGTGTTTTGTAGAAAATCATTCCAAAACAGGGATTTAAGAGCC
>JAOTQK010084614.1:0-26134 GCA_025642025.1 Rhododendron ferrugineum
TGTTACCTTTTGGTGACCCTAACATATTATATTGGTGGCGACGCTGGTATAATGTGTCAGAGTTCATAGATGAGCAGGATGAACAGTACACCTTTGAGGCGTTTGGTGCTGAAGAGCTTGGTAGGATGGAGGAAGAGGTAGAGTAGTAGATAACCTTAGATTCCCCCCCTTTTATGTAATAAAAGTACTCTAGAAAGAGATCCTGATGTAATAATGAGCTTGACTCTACTTAGTTTATTCAATAAAAATGTTTATTTAATGTACCCGAAAATGGAGGCGTTACAGGACTGACCTAGCTCGAAAGAAAAGAGAGAAAGACCTTAGGATACGGCCCGTATCCTACTATGATACGCAGAGTTTAGCGTTAAAGGGCCGAGACTTAGAATTCTCTTTGAAACGAGAAACCGACACTTTTAGAAGACCATATAGACAAGAAATGACCTGTACAAATCGACGGAAGCGGGAAAAGTGACCCGATACGAGAAATATACCGAAAAAACGCTAAAAATGCCTAAAAGACGGACATAAGACGCCAAAGATGACTCGTTTTAGTCCTGGACTGAAACCGACACCCCCGTACAGTCACATTAGGCTCATGGAATGTGCACGGCATGACAAAACTTGGCGAAAGCCCCTGAAACAAACTTTGAGTCTCCGTATCCTAATTTTTAGGAGGATACGGGCTGCCGGAGGTCCGAATTCTTCGTTGAGCGCGACGTTTCGAATCCGGTGCTTCCCCATAGTCCCAAATACCATTTATGAGTTGTACGAGTCGACGAACTTGCCAAACAAACCTCGGAATTGAAAACGGCCAACCGATGGCAGTGGCTGCTGCAACTGATATCTGGTGTAGGTCTGACTAGCGTGCGCCAATGGTTTAGTGCAGCACGTTTGTGGTAAAGGGGTGACGTGCGCACGCCAGTGGGTGACCGGCGTACGCTGGTAAAATGTGCTACAGACCCACTTGCCTGACCCACTGTCCTTTTTCCTAGGTACCCTTTGTCTTCACCCCCACACGCTTTGAACACGGCTTCTGGGCTTTCAGAGGGCAGAGTCCTTCATTGTAAGGAAGGTTTGGAAGTTAGCATTTGGTTTTGAACATGTCACAGGAAAGAAAGTGGTTCCCCTGGCCTATAAAAGGAAAAGCTCCGCTTTGTTGAACTGCACGCACTAATCCTCTCTACCATATTCAGTCCTTATCAGCATTCCCAGATGGAAAATTCACTCCCAACCTTGATCAGACCTTGGCTAGTGCAATTTCTTGGCATTGACTGGCTCGATTTCCAATACCACGGTCTTGCTTCGTTCTGTTATCTTCGACATGTGCCGCTCCGCCCGGCACTTTTGAGGGCTGCGCTCCGGTTTTGGGATCCGGACGTCCACGTCTTCCGCTTTGGGGATGACGAAATATGTCCGACAATCGAGGATTTCCAAGCTTATCTCCGGACGTACACATCCTCGACTCTCGTTGTTCCTCCCTATCAGGTGAGCATGCCCGATCTGCTGGCTACGACACTTGATATTGCCAGAGGATTGGCCAACTCTATACTGGAGGGCAGCCAAATCCACATCATGCGGTTGATCGAACGGTACAGCCCTGATGGCGACCTGGAGGACGAAGCTTGGCAGGCACGGCGTCGCTTTGCCTTGGTGATCTGCCTCCTGGCTGCTTACCTGCTTGTTCCTACGGACGGACGGGTCAGTCCCCTGCTCGTGAGTGTTGCCACTCAGATGGGGGCTCGACAGAACGTGATCCCTCTAGTCTTAGCAGAGACGCTCATTGGCCTAAACCTGGTGTACATCGGGGTGTCGAACACCTTCAGCGGAAGCCCGCTCCTTCTTCAGGTAAGCTCACTCAGCTCACCTTTTTCCGGTTTTTCGCACTTTCTCATTTTACCTCGACTCTCAGCTTAGGTTATTTGTTGGCTCTTTACTGGTCTTTTCGCTCAGGGTTTATCTGGCTTCTTACTTGTCTTTTCACTCATGCAGCTGTGGTTATCTAACAAGCTGAACCTGCCGCATCCCTTGGAGGACGGCTGAAACCTTTTCCCAAGGAGGATTCATCAAAGGGGAATGAGGTACCCTGAGATGGATGTGGAAGAATGATACGAATTCCTGCAACACCTGCAGCCTGCAGAAATTGCTTGGAGGTGTCTATGGTTGGACCTGGAGGAAATGGTGGTTCACTCGGATGGGTTTGACAGGGTGGTGATCGCAGGGCTGACAAGATTCACCTTCTACATTCCGGGTCGCATTCTTCGCCAGCTAGGCCTTCCTCAGGGGAACGTCCGAATCACTGCTGGGGACTTCTTCCTCCCCAACTTCAATGCACAGACCCTCAACGGGTATAAAAGGCGCTAGGGCCACAGGGCCCTTCAAGCAGAGTCTCTGGATTTCACCCCGAGGCTAAGAAACATTTACAGGCAATGGCTAAGAGCAGACGTTCAAGCAAGAGAAAACGTCGACGGACTCCGGACCACTTTGCTGTACTTAGAATAAGCTGTGAGCCGTTAGGCTTCTCGAGCATTTTGTTCTGTTTTTATGCTTAACTGTTTTTAGGCTTTTATGCTCAGCTGATGTATTAGAAGAAGTAATTTTAATAAATTCGCTAGACAGAAAGGGTTTCCCCCTTTGATTTTCCAATGAAACTTTGACTTGTTCTCGACGCCTCTCGACCTTTGCTGTGTTTTCCCAAGATGTTGAACCATGGATCCAGTTGATAGAATGTGACCGGGTCTCAAAGTGAGACTGCCTACGTATCCCTTTTCAGGGAATCAGGTCAGAATGTAGTTCAGGCCAAGGTTCACTCGTGTGTTTACCTCTCCTTTTTACGCTCTAACTTTTGCCTAGTGCCATTCTTCACAGGTTATTGGCTTAGCGAGCTTTTGACTTTTTGCCTATTTATTTATGCCTAGACCGCCTCCTTAGGTTTTCGGTCTAGCAGGCTGCTCTAACTTTTGCTTGGAACCGCCCACCCTTGTGGTTTTCAGTCCAACGAGCATCTCTCAGGGATAAAAACGTTTGAGTTGATCCAGGTTGACTAGGGTGTTGAATTCATTTCCGTCGAGGTCGATAAGCTTAGCAGCGCCCCCAGACAGGATAGTTTTGATGATGTAAGGGCCGGACCGCTTCGGACGAAACTTCCCGCGGGCGTCAAACACTGGAGCTCGGATTTCCTTTGTAACCATGTCCCCCTCGACTAGTCCCTTGGACTTCACCTTTTTGTCAAAAGCTCGTGCAATTCGACGTTGATAACATTGAACATGATACAAAGCACAGAGCCTTCTTTCATCAAATAACATCAGCTCGACAAACCTCCCACTCAGCCATTCAGATTCCTCGAGACCACTTTCGGCCATGACCCTCAGAGACGGAACCTCAAGCTCGATAGGAAGTACTGCTTCCATTCCATAGACCAAAGAGAACGGGGTTGCTCCAGTTGAAGTGCGGATCGATGTTCTGTACCCCTAGAGTGCCAGAGGCAGTTGGTCGTGCCAGTCCCTTGCAGACTCAGCGGTTTTCTTGATGATCACTTCGACATTCTTGTTGGCGGCTTCGACTGCTCCATTTGTTTGTGGACGATAGGTCGTGGAGCGATATATCTCGATGCCAAATTCCTCGAAGAGATCCAAGACCCTACCCTTGAAATGACTCCCATTGTCTGATACGAATGCCTGCGGGACGCCGTACCGATAGATGATGTTCTTTCGAATGAACTGAGCGACTTGAACCGTTGTTAGGGTTTTGTAAGATTCGGCCTCGACCCACTTAGTGAAATAATCTATCGCCACCAGTATGAACTTGTGACCATTCGAAGTAGACGGTGTGATCATGCCGATTACGTCGATACCCCATACAGAGAAAGACCACGGCGAAGTCATGCCATATAGCTTAGAAGGTGGGACATGCTGCAGGTTGGCATGAATTTGACACTTGAAACAGCGCCGTACATAATCGATGCACTGAGACTCCATGGTTGACCAGTAGTAACCCTGCCTGAGGATCTTCCTTGCAAGCATAACTCCGCTCATGTGAGGACCACAGACTCCTTCATGAATCTCCTCCATTATCCTTGTTGCTTCGGCCCCGTTGACACATTGCTTGTGCATTCCGCTGTGAGACCTTCGATATAGCTTCCCTCCACAGATGATGTACTGAGCAGCCAGCCTTTGCAAAGTGACTCAATCCTTTCTTGAGGCATTCGGAGGAAACTCCCCTCGTTCGACAAAATTCCAAATGTCATGGTACCAAGGTAGGCCATCATCGACATCATCAATGGCGTTGACATATTCGTAAGCGGGCAAGTCCCTCTGCTCAATCACAATCGGTCGCAGCTTAACTCCTATTGGAAGTTCGATCATTGAAGCCAAAGTCGCCAAAGCATCGGCGAACTGATTCTTCATGCGTGGAATATGGGTGAAAGTCACCTTATTAAAGCGAGGAATCAGTTCTTCCAAATCTTGGTGATAAGGCTTCAGCTTTTCCTCACGAACCTTCCAATCCCCGTTGGCTTGAGAGACTACTAGGTTTGAGTCCCCAATTACCTCAAGCTTCTCGACTCCAAGTGCAATAGCAGCTTCCATTCCGACGATGCAGGCCTCATATTCAGCTTGATTGTTGGTAATATCGAAGTTTAGCTTGAAAGCGAGCGGAATATGAGCACCAGTAGGTGTGATCAGTAACACCCCGATTCCAAAACCCTTCTGGTTAGCAGCCCCATCGAAGTAGAGCGTCCAAACTTCCTCGACCACTGTCAATACATCTTCATCCGGGAAAGTGAAATCCACATCCTCCTGTCCATCGATCGAGTGATCAGCCAAGAATTCGGCCACAGCTCGCCCTTTTACAGATTTCCTTGTAACATACTGGAGATCGAACTCAGCCAGCAGAAGCAACCAACGTGCTAGCTTATGGGTGAGCACAGGCTTCTCGAACAGATACTTGATAGGATCCATCCGAGAAATCAGCTTCACCGAATAGGCTAGCATGTAGTGTCTAAGCTTTTTGGAAGCCCAAACTAGCGCCCAACACGTCTTTTCCAAAGGGGTATAACGCTCCTCGCACCCTACCATCTTCTTGCTCAGGTAGTAAATAGCCTTCTCGACTCCATTATCTCCTTCCTGCGCCAGCAGACATCCCATAGCAGTCGGAGTGACAGACAAGTACAGAATCAGCGGTCGACCTGGCGTAGGCGGCATCAGCACTGGTGGGTTCCGCAGGTATGCTTGAATAGCCTCGAAAGCATCTTGACACTTACTCGTCCATTCGAACGAGACTCCTTTCTTGAGCAAACGGAACATTGGCTCGCAGGTCAGAGTCAACTTAGCGATGAATCTGCTAATGAACTGCACCTTCCCCAAAAAGCTTCGTACTCCCTTTTCGGACTGCGGTGGCTCCATTTCGAGAATTGCCTTGATCTTTGACGGGTCAACTTCGATCCCTCTTGCAGTGATTAGAAACCCCAACATCTTGCCTGCCGTGACCCCAAACGTGCACTTCTGCGGATTCAGACGTACGTTGAACTTTTGGAGCCTTTCGAGAAACTGCCTAAGTGTCGGGATGAAGTCCTCTTTTTCCTTAGCCTTGATAATCATGTCATCCATATAAATCTTGACTATCTTGCGAATCATGTCATGAAACAGGGTTGTTTGTACCCGCTGGAAGGTGCAACCCGCATTCTTGAGTCCAAATGGTATCATTAGGAGGAGATTGGGAGGAGAGACGCCGTGGATCTAAAAAGGGTTTCACGTTAGGTTCACCAAATTGTGGGGCTCTGATTTGGAGTGACTTGATCCTTTGTTGAAATGGTTCGAGGCCTGTCTTTGATTCTCTCTTAACCCTGCAAAATGAAGCACGGCTAAAGACCAAGCCGGAGGAGCTCCGGGATGGCCCTCCGGTGCAAGAATCAGCCAACTTGCAGAGGGGAAATCCAAAGATAAGGGATTAGGGTTGTATTGAACGTACCTGCCTCAGTAGGCATAGTGATGTATTTATAGAGAGTCATTGGCTTGGTCCCCAAGATTGCATGAGCGTTTGACACGCGTCGGCCTACGTCACCCGTACGTCACCTTTAGGGTTTCGTAACCGCTTGCATGGTGAGCTGGCACCTTTACGTGCCCTCATCATTATCTCTGATAACCGTTCGGCTGACGTCACTGGTCGTCACCGAGATCACAACTGTTCCAGTCACGTGGGTGAGCTGGAGTTTTGGCCCATCACGTCCGTTCAAGGCCGAGCGTGATGTCCGAACGTCGATGGGTCGGTAAGCCGAGACTTCGAACTGTCTCAGCGCGTTCGAACGTAGTGATGTAAGACCGTCGGCACAGCCGAGGCACAAGGATGGTCCTTCAGGATTATTCGTCTGTCGGCATAGCCGAAGCCCGATAGTTGTGCTTTACAGATTGGACCAGACGTCTTGAAGCTAAGAATAGACTCGGCATGGACCGAGCCGGTTAACTCGGCCTGCTACAACTTATTTGTCCGAACAACCCCTGAGTAAGCTCTTTTTGCCCCACCATTTTATATCCTCCGTGTTTATGATTGTTAGCTGCTTTAATTCAGAGTCTTCGTTGAGGCTCCCTGTGTTATTATTGTGGCTAGTTGCATAGGTGGAACTTCTGTTAAAGATAACTAGTGAAACATCCGTGTTTATATTAGTGTGAGACAGCCTGCCACGGCCCTCGTTCTCTCCCTGGGCTTGGTGCCAGCTCTGTGAATGAGAAAAAAACAGTAAGCACGACCTTGGGGTAGTTGTAATAACTAAATAGGCTTTGATTTTTGAATTGCTGAGAGGATTGGGAAACTAGTGGAGCCCCATTTTGCTAAGGATATTATCACTTTGATTTATTTATAGGAATTATGGTTCTAGGCCGAACATCGACATGGCATTGGTCAATAGAGTAGACGTGGGGAATCTTTGCGCCATTCAATGTTGTGGTTGGCCAAGTAACTTTTTTTGGCAACCAATAGGATATCTGCAATCGGTCTCGTCAAGATCCTCAACATTGTGGATTTTGGTCGATATTTGTCTTTCCAGAAGTTCGGTTTAGGGTTTGCAATAGTTTGAATACCGAGTTTAAAATTTCTGCCGAAAGCTGTTGATAGGTTTATCATGTGATGAATGTTGGCACAACTGTACTGCATAGCACTGTTAAATTTGTAATGTTAAGGTGGATTAATCTTACCTGCTTACCTCGCTACAATTAGCATTGATACTGGAGATTTTAGGCTTTACGCTAAATTTGTGGGTTGGTTATATCATTTAGACTTTTTTCCCCCAAGGACGATGGCAACTCCTAGATGCATCTTTGTGGCTAGTGATTATGGTCTCCGGGCTACAAATACTGTGTTAGGTCTTTGGAAGCTGGATAATGGAAAAAGCTTATGATATGTTTGCTTGGATTTCCTAATTTGTTTGCTCCAAAAGAATGAACTTTGGTGCCGTTCAAAAAAAAAAAAAAAAGGAAGAAAAAGAATGAACTTTGGTGAAATGTGATACGTGGATTTCAGTTTTGGTATTTGGAAGGTGATAGTGATACGTTCGTTGTTGATGGCGTGCCCGTAAATTTAGTTTGGAAAAATGTTCTCCTGAATCCTTTCTTGGGGTTGGAGATTTGTTTTGGTGGAGGAATTTGTTGAAAGTTTCATGAGATCCCTTTCCTTGTGATCGGGATGATAACTTGGCTCAGAGAGTTTCTTATCATATCCTTTGTGACCTTGACACAACTTGACGATTGGTGATACAAGGAAGAGGGGCAACTTCTTATACTTCCTAGTTGCTAGAGAGGTTTGGGGTATGGTGTTCTTTCTTCTGGATCGTAGTGGATGATGTCGAGGTCAATTGTGAATTCTTTGCATCTTGTAGTATGGACAAGGTTTTCTAAGGGGTAGTGATAGGAAGGCTTTGTAGGCGGCCTTGTTATCGAGGTTCTAAAAGTCGCTAGGTGCTAGTCGGGCGACCGGGCACCGCCTAGCGCCTAGGCCGATTAATCGGCTCCTAGACATTAGGCGGATTTTCTATTTTTCTTAACCCGAAAGTAGAATCCTTAATTTTTGAAAATCACATCGCACACCTGCCTAATTGTCCGTCTAGCCCTGCCTAATCTGCCTAGCGGGTGATTAATTGGCCCGGAGCCTAGACAAATGCCTAGGCCCTTTGGTGCCGCGGTGGGGTACCGCCTAGGGCCTAGGCGCCGATTAATCGGTCACCTTGGCCGACTTTTAGAACACTGCTTGTTATACTTTTTTTTTGGTGCTTGTAAAAGGAATGAAATAGGATGACCTATGAAGGTGAGGGGTGTCCTGCACATTGTTTGACAAGATGCTTTTTTTTCTTGTATTTTTGGCTTAATATGCATGCTTTCCATTTTTTATTTCCGTAGTTGATTTTTTCAGGGGTTTGTGGTAGAGGTTGCATCCCCTTTTACTTTTATGATCTATATATATGACACTAGTTATAAATTTTAGAAATTTCCCCTGCAACAACAGTAAAGGAGATTTTGTTCCTATGGTATCCTATGGGAATGGAAATGGACACGTCTGGGCATCTCATTGTTATCAAGTTTCATTACCCAAATTTTGTTTTCCTAACTTTGGTGATAGTTCATTCCCTACGTCCAATCCGCTCTCACTTGAAAGGGAACCGTTGGTCTTGAACTTTCTATGCACTGTGCCAACCTATAACCAATCCATATGTCAGTAAAGTGTGTCATTAGCACAAAAATTATATGCTAGGACAATTTATTTTGGAATGATTTTCTTCCTGGGTAAGCAAGACTAAAATTGGGGAAAAGATGTCCACTGCAGCCGGGCTGCCCTTGGGAGGGGGGGTGGGGGAAATCATAGGACATAGGTAGAAGGGTTGCCTGTCTAGTACCTATCCCCGATCTTGTTGAAGATGGAAGCAAGGGGAGTGGAAAACTAGCCCCCAAGGAAGCTCATACAACAAACCTCCACAAGATCTCAAACCTCCAAGAAGAGGTCATGCTCCTTATTGTGACTGAATAAGTTGTGGGGATCTTAAAGGTATGGGGTGATGGTTCACGTTAAAGCGTAGGGACTTTTATTAATTATGTTGGAGTTATTATGTTGATTAATTCGTGTTTCCTTGGTGGATGGCTACATGTAAAGGGGAGCTACTGAATGATTTGCGATACTGAAGGCGATTTTCTGCTCCCTGTTCCATCTTGTGCTCTGTTTTTCTCCTTCTCTCTTCTTCTTCACTACTTGTCTTGCATCATATTGTGAAGGCAATTTCTCTGTTTCTAAGGTATTTTTGCACGAATAGGGGATATGCCTGCACTGTATATCTATTAGTCTTTTATGTACATTTTGATTTGGGTTTATCTTTTTTAGTTAGTTTACGTTGTACTTTGTTTCTGTTTGGTCATCTTACTAGCCAACTGCAGATTTGATAGTGTTTATACTTAATACATCTTGATGAGCAACCCTTAGCTTTCATGGCAGATGAAGACGGGATGTGTTGCACTTGTTCTCTGTTTAAACATTAGCGTTAGCCCACCGGATGTAATTAAGATATCTCCTTGTGCCAAAATGGAGTGCTGGATAGGTACAGTCTTCAGAATACTTTAAATGTGCTGCTACTGGACTTTGCAGTTTTAGCTTTGTTGCTCTTATTTATATTCCTTCTTTCTTCCGAATACAACTTGCGGATGGTAGATACAGTGTGAAACAATGACACATCATAATAAAAGTTTAGTTTGATTTATTCGTATCCAGTTCATCTGATGGCACTCTGGCTGTGATCTTTAGCTGCTCATGGCCATGATGTGCTGTTTCCCCACATCGATTCCAGCTTTGCTGCACCAGTCCTGTTGCAATGGCTAGATCGGTTGTTTGTGTAATTTTTGATGTGGTTTGGTTTCCTTCTTTCTTTCCTTTGTTTCATTCACCCTCTTAATATGTTTTTTTGGGTACGTATCGTGTATGCCAATGTTTGATTGTGCACCTTTTGCCCTGGAAAATCGATGTTGCATGTTGGGATAACTCCACTAAAGGTTGGAAGATCCAGTGGTATACATGCATTGTAGGTTGATTTGGAGGTAACCTGTATAATCCATTCCAATGTGTCACAAATTCACAATATTGTGAGCTAATCTTGCATCTCTTAATCTGAATTGTAGGCTTAGGATATGTTCTTTGGTGGTTTGTTACTTGTAACTTCATGTTCTTAGGGAATAATTCATACAAGGAAATGCATTGATTTCAAACCTTGCTACGTCAATTGCAGTATATTACACGTGGAATCAACTGAGAAAAGGAAGTCCACTCATAGTAGTGTTTTGGTTTCCTGAGCTTGCATCGTCACCAAGAAGATGTTTTTTTATCAGTAGTAATTTTTTTTTGTTAAGTCCAGACCAGTGGATAGAGTTATTTATCATTTGCCTGCACAAAAGAAGACTAGATATCAACTCTAAATTTCAAAAAAATTCCCTCCCTTCTCGTGCTCCTCACATAAAGTTTGAACTTCAATTCGATAATTGGGAAAGAACATTATGGAGTATATAATAGTAGACTTAATGTGATTTTGTTCATTTTTTAAATGACCCACTTTGGATGCGATTTTGTTTAGGTTTTTGGTGAGAAGTGTGTTGTGGCACTAACATATTGATTACTGATCCGCAATACTTTTGATTGAAATTCTGTGTGTGTGTGTGATCACCCTCTCTTTTAATTTTCAAAGAGTTTGCAAGTATACTACTTTATTGTTTCCTGCTTGATCAGTTTTAGCTAACTATTAATCACTCATGCCCACTGAATCTATTACTTTAGAACTCTCAAAGCTCAGTAAATTTGAGAGTTCTGTCTCAAGAAAAGAACAAAAAATGTGCTCTTCCCATCCACCCCTTAATTGTGTTTTCTGCACACTGCATTCTCCTTTCTTCACTTTACTCTTTGTGGGTCTCCTCTTCTTGTGTAATCTATAAAGGCACCACACCCAAATTCGACTTGTTTTCTACTCAATTTTACTTGTGTGGAATTGTTTGGTGACAGATGGAAGCTCTTGAGGCTTGATCTTACTCTATTGGAGGGAGATGGGGATTCCTTTGATTCTAATTCGCATATTTTGTCTGCACTTTACGAGTCTGTGGATTTGAAGGTAATGCCAACTTTGTTTTCCATTGGGTTAGTTAAGATTTCTTAGAATACATATTTGAATTTTGCTTGCTCCATTTAGTTTTTTGATTATCTCCACGTGGGCATTCATATTTTAAATTTGGAGTACAACTAGAATTTAGGATATCAAAACTGAGCTTTTTGTTGCTTGCTTCATTTAGTTTCTTGAGTAACTCCATGTGTGTAATCCTACTTATTTATGAGATTTGGGATATCACAATCGGTTTATCTTATTGCTTGCTCCATTTCGTGTCTTGATTAATTCTGTGTGGGTATTCATTAATTTTAATTTGGAGTCCACTAAGGCTATGGGTATTTATGAAACTTGATCTTGGAGTACAATTAGGATTTGGGATCTAAAAAATTAAACCCTTCCGTGCCTAAGGTTAGAATAAGGGCATGATATTGATTAATTTGACAATCAATGGGTTAATAGTTGTTTGGTTCATGACTGGTATTGAAATAGGATATCCAATGAACTGGTTCATGAGATTTTGCATTCAATTACTTGCTTTGATCTTTTATGTATGAGGCAAAAAAAAAAAAAAAAAAAGAAAAAGAAAAGGAAGAGGGAATAGGAACAAAGATAACTCTTCTATCATTTGGAAAGTCATGTAAAGACTGGAAGATAAGTGATAAGTGCAGGTTGGTTTGGCATATCAGCCTATCAATTCTGTTGTTTAGCTATCTCAAAGATCATTCTCTAAACTTATGCTGCTGGCCTGATGTTGTAAATATTTTCCCTTTTATTCTTTTTGGTGTTTTCTTGTACTTTTTTTTTGTTAATTATGCTGGGAAAACTCTATTTATATGATCCCGCACATATAAATCATAAACACAGATCAACAATATTACATAAATAAGTTTTGTTGTATTTTTTTTTTTGGAAATCAACTACAAGAAAATGAGTTATAATGTGGTTTACTACCTTTGATGGATGGAGCTTAAGAGGGGGGCTACTAATCTAGGTACAAGAACCCCCAGCCCCTCAGAAGCCAAACAATGAGCAACCCCATTGCCCATTCCACCAAATAAAAATCAGAGTATAAAACTCAAGTGAGCTCTGTAAAGCTAGAAGGTTTTTGTTCAAAGCATATATAAACCAGACTATGGCAATTCCCTTCCACTTAAATATTGACCCAGACTCCAATATTGTGATCCCCTTCAACCATCAAAAAATTTGGGGCTTTTTTTTATTTTTTTTCCCTATCTGAGTCTGGAGTGCTGAGATTGAGGTACATGGCTGGACTTTTGCCTTTGTAGCGAGTCATTTCATTCTGATAGTAACGATTAGCTTTGGTTGATAGTGTTACAACCTTGGTTTCGTTGAACTTGCAAGTTGGTTCAGTTAGTTGGGCGCTTCTTCCAAGCTCACCAAGGTCTCGAGTTCGACTTGGTGTCTACTAATATACTAACCGTCTAGCCTATATTGTATAAGTTTCTTGCTATTCCTTAAAAAAAACTTGGTTTGATCAACCAAAAATATAGACTAAGAAATATACTTGTGATTATATGAGCACTTTTCCTTCTATTTAAACTTATTTTTTTCGTCTCTTTCATTGGATAAAATATAAGTGGTTTAGTGAAGAAAGCGCTAACCCATTACGGTAACCCAATCTCTTTATAATGAGTCATGTACCTTTCTTAACACGGAGTGGCATGATCTGTGAGTTATGTTTAATGTCTCAGATTCATTTATTCTTTCACCTACACTTTTGGTGGAGGAAATATGACAAAGCTGCTATTCGTGTCATACCGTTAGGTAACTTGAACATATTCTGAATCTGTTAATGGCATTTTAAGAAAATATGTAGCACTATTGGTAGTTATATGTTGTTTTCGACTTCGCGGTGTTTGGGTCTTCTGGAAGTAAGCCTTGTGCCCTTGGTGCCATTGTGCCAAATATATAACAGTTTCTGCTCTAAAATGCTTCATTGATTGATATCATTCATTTTGATCGTAGGAAATCCTGGATAGTCTTGAGTTTGCTAAGAGTGCTCTAGACTCAACATGGGGTTCTGTTCGAGCTGCAATGGGACACCCTATACCCATCTACTTGAGATATGTTGCTGTTGGGAACGAAGATTGTGGGAGGAAGAATTACTGTGGTATGCAATTAATCTTGTCAATTATTTTTGTCATGTAACTTATATTGTCAAATACCATCCAGGAATTATGGGGGATAAATGACTTTTCGAACTGAAGATACGTATTTTAGGAAGTTATTGCAGTTATTCTATTGTTGGAATATCAACTGCTGGTCATAGAGTTATGATTCCTAGTGGTAAGGCTGCTGGCTACCGTTAGATGTGGAAATATCTCTTCTTTTCTATTGTATTCACTCTGTCAGAAAGGTCCCAAGGTATAAGATTTCTCGTTCAAACTCGGAGTAGATTTACATGATAGATCCAAGACATGTCGTAAATGTGTTGTTGATCTCCTAACGGAGTTTCTAGTAGTAGTCTGCTGGTCACCCAGTTGTGATTCCTTGTAGTGAGGGTGCTGGCTGCCATAGGATTTGAAAGTATCTCTTCCCTTCTATTGTATTCACTCTGTCGGAAAGGTCCCAAGTTATATGCTTTCTTGGTTCAAAGTCGGAGCAGATTTACATGATAGATCCAAGACTTGTCTCAACAGGGTTGTTGATCTCGTAATGAAGGTCCTAGTAGTAGACTGCTGGTCACAGAGTTGTGATTCCTAATAGTAAGGTCGATGGCTACCGTTAAATGTGGAAGTATCTCTTCTTTTTTATTGTATTCCCTTTGTCGGAAAGATCCCAAGGTATAAGCTTTCTCGTTCAAACTAGGATCAGATTTACATGAAAGATCCAAGACATGTCGTAAGTGTGTTGTTGACCTCGTAACGGAGTTCCTAGTAGTAGACTGCTGGTCACAGAGTTGTGATTCCTAGTAGTAAGGCTGCTGGCTACCGTAAGATGTGAAAGTATCTCTTCTTTTCTACTGTATTTACTCTGTCGGAAAGGTCTCAAGGTGTAAGCTTTATCGTTTAAACTCGTATCAGATATACATGATAGATCCAAGACATGTCGTAATTGTGTTGTTGATCTCCTAACGGAGTTCCTAGTAGTTTCTGGTCACCCCAGTTGTGATTACGTGTAGTGAGGGTGTTGGCTACCATAGGATTTGATAGTATCTCTTCCCTACATTTGTATTCATTCTGTCGGAAAGGTCCCAAGTTATATGCTTTCTCGGTTAAAACTCGGATCTGATTTACATGATAGATCCAAGACATGTCGCAACAGGGTTGTTGATCTCGTAACGGAGTTCCTAGTAGTAGACTGCTGGTCACAGAGTTGTGATTCCTAGTAGTTAGGCTGCTAGCTACCGTAAGATGTGAAAGTATCTCTTCTTTTCTATTGTATTCACTCTGTCGGAAAGGTCCCAAGGTATAATAAGCTTTCTCATTCAAACTCGGATCAGATTTACATTATATATCCAAGACATGTCTTAAATGTGTAGCTGATCTCGTAACGGAGTTCCTAGTAGTAGACTGCTGGTCACAAATTTGTGATTCCAAGTAGTAAGGCTGCGGGCTACCGTAAGATATGAAAGTTTCCCTTCTTTCCTAATGTATTCACTCTGTCGGAAAGGTTCCAAGGTGTATGCTTTCTCGTTCAAACTCAGATCAGATCTACCAACACATGTTGGAAATGTGTTGTTGATCTCTTAACGGAGTTCCTAGTAGTAGACTGCTGGTCACCCTGTTGTGATTCCTAGTGGTGAGGGTGCGGGCTAAAATAAGAATTGCAAGTATCTCTTCCCTTATATTGTTTTTACTTTGTCGGAAAGGTCCCAAGTTATTTGCTTTCTTGGTTCAAACTCGGTTCTGATTTACATGATTGATCCAAGACATGTCGCAACAGTGTTGTTGATCTCGTAACGGAGTTCCTAATAGTAGACCCTTGGTCACAGAGTTGTGATTCCTAGTAGGAAGGCTACTGGCTACCGTAAGATGTGAAAATATCTCTTCTTTTCTATTGTATTCACTCTGTCGGAAAGGTCCCAAGGTAAAGGTTTCTCATTGAAACTCGGATCAGATTTACATGATAGATCCAAGACATGTCGTAAATGTGTTGCTCATCTCGTAACGGAGTTTCTAGTACTAGACTACTGGTCATAGAGTTGTGATTTCTAGTTGTAAGGCTGCTAGTTACCGTTAGATGTGAAAGTATCTCTTCTTTTCTATTGTATTCCCTTTGTCGGGAAAGTCCCTAGGTATAAGCTTTCTCATTCAAACTAGGATCAGATTTACATGATAAATCCAAGACATGTCGTAAATGTGCTGTTGATCTCGTTACGGAGTTCCGAGTAGTAGACTTCTGGTCACAGAGTTCTGATTCCTAGTAGTAAGGCTGCTGGCTACCGTAAGATGTGAAAGTATCTCTTCTTTTCTATTGTATTCATTCTGTCGGAAAGGTCTTAAGGTATAAGCTTTATCGTTCAAACTCGTATCAGATTTACTTGATAGATCCAGGACATGTCGTAAATGTGTTGTTGATCTCTTAACGGAGTTCCTAGTAGTAGTCTTCTGGTCACCCAGTTGAGATTCCTTGTACTGATGGTGTTGGCTACCGTAGGATTTGAAAGTGTCTTTTCACTAAAATTGTATTCATTCTGTCGGAAAGGTCCCAAGTTATATGCTTTTCGGGTTCAAACTCGGATCTGATTGGCATGATAGATCCAAGACATGTCGCCACAGGGTTGTTGATCTCGTAACGGAGTTCCTAGTAATAGACTGCTGGTCACAGAGTTGTGATTCCTAGTAGTAAGGCTGCTGGCTACCGTAAGATGTGAAAGTATCTCTTCTTTTCTATTGTATTCACTCTGTCGGAAAGGTCCCAAGGTATAAGCTTTCTCATTCAAACTCGGATCAGATTTACATGATATATCCAAGACATGTCGTAAATGTGTTGTTGATCTCGTAACGGAGTTCCTAGTAGTAGACTGCTGGTCACAGATTTGTGATTCCTAGTAGTAAGGCTACTGGCTAATGTAAGATTTGAAAGTTTCTCTTCTTTTTCAAATGTATTCACTCTCTCGGAAAAGTACCAAGGTGTATGCTTTCTCGTTCAAACTCGGATAAGATCTTCCAAGACATGTTGGAAATGTGTTGTTGATCTCCTAACGGAGTTCCTAGTAGTAGACTGCTAGTCACCCTATTGTGATTCCTTGTAGTTAGGGTGCTGGCTACCATAGGATTTGAAAGTATCTATTTCCTTCTATTCTTTTCACTTTGTCGGAAAGGTCCTATGTTATTTGCTTTCTCGATTCAAACTCGGATCTGATTTACATGGTTGAACCAAGTCATGTCGCAACAGGGTTGTTGATCTCGTAACGAAGTTCCTAGTAGTAAACTGCTTGTCACAGAGTTGTGATTCCTAGTAGTAAGGCTGCTGGCTACCTTAAGATGTGAAAGTATCTCTTCTTTTCAATCAAACTCGGATCAGATTTTCATGATAGGTCCAAGACATGTCGTAAAGGTGTTGTTGATCTCGTAACGTAGTTCCTAGTAGTAGACCGGTGGTCACAGAGTTGTGATTGCTTGTAGTAAGGTTGCTGGCTACCGTAAGATGTGAAAGTATCTCTTCTTTTCATTCAAACTCGGATCAGATTTACATGATAGATCGAAGACATGTCGTTAATGTGTTGTTCATCTCCTAACGGAGTTTCTAGTAGTAGACTGCTGGTCATAGAGTAGTGATTTCTAGTAGTAAGGCTGCTGGCTACCGTTAGATGTGGATGTATCTCTTCTTTTCTTTTCTATTGTATTCCCTTCGTCGGAAATGTCCCTAGGTATGAGCTTTCTCATTCAAACTAGGATTAGATTTACATGATAGATCCAAGACATGTCGTAAATGTGTTGTTGATCTCGTACCGGAGTTCCTAGTAGTAGACTTCTGGTCACAAAGTTCTGATTACTAGAAGTAAGGCTGCTGGCTACCGTAAGACGTGAAAGTATCTCTTCTTTTTTATTGTATTCACTTTGTCGGAAAGGTCTCAAGGTATAAGCTTTCTCGTTCAAACTCGGATCAGATTTACTTGATAGATCCAAGACATGTCGTAAATGTGTTGTTGATCTCTTAACGGAGTTCCTAGTAGTACTCTTCTAGTCACCCAGTTGAGATTCCTTGTAGTGAGGGTGTTGGCTACCATAGGATTTGAAAGTATCGTTTCTCTACAATTGTATTCATTCTGTCGGAAACGTCCCAAGTTATATGCTTTCTCGGTTCAGACTCGGATATGATTTGTATGATAGATCCAAGACATGTCGCAACAGGGTTGTTGATCTCGTAAAGGAGTTCCTAGTAGTAGACTGTTGGTCATAGAGTTATGATTCCTAGTAGTAAGGCTGCTGGCTACCATAAGATGTGAAAGTATCTCTTCTTTTCTATTGTATTCACTCTGTCGGAAAGGTCCCATGGTATAAGCTTTCTCATTCAAACTCGGATCAGATTTACATGATAGATCCAAGACATGTCGTAATTGTGTTGTTGATCTCGTAACGAAATTCCTAGTAGAAAAGACTGCTAGTCACAGAGTTGTGATTACTAGTAGTAAGGCTGCCGGCTACCGTAAGATGTGAAAGTATCTCTTCTTTTCATTCAAACTAGGATCAGATTTACATGATAGATCCAAGACATGTCGTAAATGTGTTGTTGATCTCGTAACGGAGTTCCTAGTAGTAGACTACTGGTCACAGAGTTGTGATTCCTAGTAGTAAGGCTGCTGGCTACCGTAAGATGTGAAAGTATCTCTTCTTTTCATTTAAACTCGGATCAGATTTACATGATAGATCCAAAACATGTCGTTAATGTGTTGTTCATCTCCTAACGGAGTTTCTAGTAGTAGACTCCTGGTCATAGAGTTGTGATTTCTTGTAATAAGGCTGCTGGCTACCATTACATGTGGAAGTATCTCTTCTTTTCTATTTTATTCCTTTTGTCGGAAAAGTCCCTAGTTATAAGCTTTCTAATTCAAACAAGGATCAAATTTACATGATAGATCCAAGACATGTCGTAAATGTGTTGTTGATCTCGTAACGTAGTTCCTAGTAGTAGACTTCTGGTCACAGAGTTCTGATTCCTAGTAGTAAGGCTGCTAGCTACCGTAAGATGTGAAAGTATCTCTTCTTTTCTATTGTATTGACTCTGTCGGAAAGGTCCCAAGGTATAAGCTTTCTCATTCAAACTCGGATTAGATTTATTGACAGATCCAAGACATGTCGTAAATTTGTTGTTGATCTCGTAACGGAGTTCCTAGTAGTAGAATGCTGGTCACAGAGTTGTGATTCCTAGTCGTAAGGCTGCTAGCTACCGTAAGATGTGAAAGTATCTCTTATTTTCTGTTATATTCACTCTGTCGGAATGGTCTCAAGGTATATGCTTTCTCGTTCGAACTCGGATCAGATTTTCTTGATAGATCCAAGACTTGTCGAAATTGTGTTGTTCATCTCCGAACGGATTTCCTAGTATTAGTTTGCTGGTCATCCAATTGTGATTCTTTGTTGTGATGGTGCTGGCTACCATAGGATTTGAAAGTATCTCTTCCCTTCAATTGTATTCATTTTGTCGGAAAGGTCCCATTTTATATGCTTTCTCGGTTCAAACTCGAAACTGATTTACATGATAGATTCAAGACATGTCGCAACAAGGTTGTTGATCTCGTAACGGAGTTCCTAGTAGTAGACTGCAGGTCATAGTTTTGTGATTCCTAGTAGTAAGGCTGCTGGCTACCGTAAGATGTGAAAGTATTTTTTCTTTTCTATTGTATTCACTCTGTCGGAAAGGTCTCAAGGAATAAGCTTTCTCATTCAAACCCGGATCATATTTACATGATAGATCCAAGACATGTCTTAAATATGTTGTTCATCTCCTAACGGAGTTTCTAGTTGTAGACTGCTGGTCATAGAGTTGTTATTTCTAGTTGTAAGGCTACAGTCTACAGTTAGCTGTGGAATTATCTATTCTTTTGATTTGTATTCACTTTGTCGGAAAGGTCCCAAGGTATAAGCTTTCTCGTTCAAACTAGGATCAGATTTACATGATAGATCCAAGACATGTCTTAAATATGTTGTTCACCTCCTAACGGAGTTTCTAGTTGTAGACTGTTGGTCATAGAGTTGTTATTTCTAGTTGTAAGGCTACGGTCAACAGTTAGCTGTGGAATTATCTATTCTTTTGTTTTGAATTCACTTTGTCGGAAAGGTCCCAATTTATAAGCTTTCTCGTTCAAACTAGGATCAGATTTACATGATAGATCCAAGACATGTCGTAAATGTGTTGTTGATCTCGTAACGGAGTTCCTAGTTGTACATCGCTGGTCACAGAGTTGTGATTCCTATTATTAAGGCTGCTAGCTACCGTAAAATGTGAAAGTATCTCTTCTTTTCTATTGTATTCACTCAGTCGGAATGGTCTCAAGGTATAAGCTTTCTCGTTCAAACTCGATCAGATTTACTTGATAGATCCAAGACTTGTCGAAAATGTGTTGTTCATCTCGTAACGGATTTCCTAGTAGTACTTTGCTGGTCACCCAGTTGTGATTCATTGTAGTGAGGGTGCTGGCTACCATAGGATTTGAAAGTATCTCTTCCCTTCAATTGTATTCACACTGTCGGAAAGGTCCCAAGTTATATGCTTTCTCGGTTCAAACTCGAATCTAATTTAAATGATAGATCTAAGACATGTCGCAACAGGGTTTTTGATCTCGTAACGGAGTTCCTAGTAGTAGACTGCAGGTCACAGAGTTGTGATTCCTAGTAGTAAGGCTGCTGGCTACCGTAAGATGTGAAAGTATATCTTCTTTTCTATTGTATTCACTCTGTCGGAAAGGTCCCAAGGTATATGCTTTCTCATTCAAACTCGGATCATACTTACATGATAGATCCAAGATATGTCGTAAATGTGTTGTTCATCTCCTAACGGAGTTTCTAGTAGTAGACTGCTGGTCATAGAGTGGTTATTCCTAGTAGGAAGGCTGCTGGCTACCGTAAGATGTGAAATTATCTCTTCTTTTCCATTGTATTCACTATATCGGAAAGGTCCCAAGGTGAAAGTTTCTCATTCATACTCGGATCAGATTTACGTGATAGATCCAAGACATGTCGTAAATGTGTTGTTCATCTCCTACCAGAGTTTCTAGTAGTAAACTATAGAGTTGTGATTTCTAGTAATAAGGCTGCTGGCTACCGTTAGATGTGGAAGTATTTGTTCTTTTCTATTGTATTCCCATTGTCGGAAAGGTCCCAATGTATAAGCTTTCTCGTTCAAACTAGAATCAGATTTACATGATAGATCCAAGACATGTCGTAAATGTGTTGCTGATCTCGTAACGGAGTTCCTAGAATTAGACTGCTGGTCACAAAGTCGTGGTTCCTAGTAGTAAGGCTGCTGGCTACCGTAAGATGTGAAAGTATCTCTTCTTTTCTATTGTATTCACTCTGTCGGAAAGGTCTCATGGTATAAGCTTTCTCGTTCAAATTTGGATCAGATTTACATGATAGATCCCAGACATGTCGTAAATGTGTTGTTCGTCTCCTAACGGAGTTCCTAGTAGTAGTCTGCTGGTCACCAAGTTGTGATTCATTGTAGTGAGGGTGCTGGCTACCATAGGATTTGAAAGTATCTCTTCCCTTCAATTGTATTCACACTGTCGGAAGGGTCCCAAGTTATATGCTTTCTCGATTCAACTCGAATTTGATTTAAATGATAGATCAAAGACATGTCGCAACAGGGTTGTTGATCTCGTAACAGAGTTCCTAGTAGTAGACTGCTGGTCACAGAGTTGTGATTCCTAGTAGTAAGGCTGCTGGCTACCGTAAGATGTGAAAGTATCTCTTCTTTTCTATTGTATTCACTCTGTCGGAAAGGTCCCACGGTATATGCTTTCTCATTCAAACTCGGATCAAATTTACATGATCGATCCAAGACATGTCGTAAATGTGTTGTTCATCTCCTTCCGGAGTTTCTAGTAGTAAACTGCTGGTCATAGAGTTGTGATTTCTAGTAATAAGGCTGCTGGCTACCGTTAGATGTGGTAGTATTTGTTCTGTTCTATTGTATTCCCGTTGTCGGAAAGGTCCCAAGGTATAAGCTTTCTCGTTAAAACTAGGATCAGATTTACATGATAGATCCAAGACATAACGTAAATGTGTTGTTGATCCCGTAATGGAGGTCCTAGTAGCAGATTGATGGTCACAGAGTTGTGATTCCTAGTACTAAGGCTGCTAGCTACCGTAAGATGTTAAAGTATCTCTTCTTTTCTAATGTATTCACTCTGTCGGAATGGTCTCAAGGTATATGCTTTCTCGTTCAAACTCGGATCAGAATTACTTGATAGATCCAAGACTTGTCGAAAATGTGTTGTTCATCTCACAACGGATTTCCTAGTATTAGTCTGCTGGTCACCCAGTTGTGATTCGTTGTAGTGAGGGTGCTGGCTACCGTAAGATGTGAAATTATCTCTTCTTTTCTATTGTATTCACTCTCAGAAAGGTCTCAAGGTATAAGCTTTCTCGTTCAAACTCGGATCAGATGTACATGATAGATCCGTGACAT
The DNA here is from genome assembly GCA_025642025.1 of Rhododendron ferrugineum. Taxonomy (NCBI): domain Eukaryota; kingdom Viridiplantae; phylum Streptophyta; class Magnoliopsida; order Ericales; family Ericaceae; genus Rhododendron; species Rhododendron ferrugineum. Next base: position 21,713 of record JAOTQK010084614.1, read on the forward strand.
GTCGTAAATGTGGTGTTCATCTCCTAATGGATTTCCTATTAGCAGTCTGCTGGTCACCATGTTGTGATTCCTTGTAGTGAGGGTGCTGGCTACCATAGGATTTGAAAGTATCTCTAACCTTCAATTGTATTCACTCCGTCGGAAAGGTCCCAAGTTGTATGCTTTCTCGGTTCAAACTCGAATCATATTTCAATGATAGATCCAAGGCATGTCGCAACAGGGTTGTTGATATCGTAACGGAGTTCCTTGTAGTAGACTGCTGGTCACAGAGTTGTGATTCCTAGTAGTACGACTGCTGGCTACCGTAAGATGTGAAAGTAACTCTTCTTTTCTATTGTATTCACTCTGTCGGAAAGGTCCCAAGGTATAATAAGCTTTCTCATTCAAACTCGGATCATATTTACATGATAGATCCAAGACATGTCGTAAATGTGTTGTTCATCTCCTAACGGAGTTTCTTGTGGTAGACTGCTGGTCATACAGTTGTTATTTCTAGTAGTAAGGATGCTGGCTACTATTAGATGTATAAGTATATCTTCTTTTCTATTGTATTCACTTTGTCGAAAAGGTCCCAAGGTATAAGCTTTCTCGTTTAAACTCGTAACAGATTTACATGATAGATCCAAGACGTGTCGTTAATGAGTTTTTGATCTCGTAACGGAGTTCCTAGTAGTATACTGCTGGTCACAGAGTTGTGATTCCTAGTATTAAGGCTGCTGGCAAGCGTAAGATGTGAAAGTATCTCTTCTTTTCAATTGTATTCACTGTGTCGAAAAGGTCCCATGGTATAAGCTTTCTCATTCAATCTCGGACCAGATATACATGATAGATCCAAGACATGTCGTAAATATGTTATTCATCTCCTAACGGAGTTTCTAGTAGTAGACTGCTGGTCATATTGTTTTTATTTCTAGTAGTAAGCTACTGGGTATCGTTAGATGTGGAAGTATCTCTTCTTTTCTATTGTATTCACTTTGTCGGAAAGGTCCAACGGTATAAGCTTTCTCGTTCAAACAAGGATCAGATTTACATGATAGATCCAAGGCATGTCGTAAATGTATTGTTCCTCTCTACATGGAGTTCCTAGTAGTAGACTGCTGGTCACAGAGCTGTGATTCCTAGTAGTAAGGCTGCTGGCTACCAGTAAGATGTGAAAGTATTTCTTGTTTTCTATTTTATTCACTCTGTCAGAAAGGTCTCAAGCTATAAAAGCTTTCTCGTTCAAACTCGGATCAGATTTACATGATAGATCCAACACATGTCGTAAATGTTTTGTTCATCTCCTAACGTTGTTTCTATTAGTAGATTGCTGGTCATAGAGTTGTTATTTTTAGTAGTAAGGCTGCTGGCTACCGTTAGATGTGGAAGTATATCTTCTTTTCTATTGTATTCACTTAGTCGAAAAGGTCCCAGGGTATTAGGTTTCTCGGTTTAAACTCGAATATGATTTACTTGATAGATCCCAGACATGTCGCAACCGGGTTGTTGATCTCGTAACCGAGTTCCTAGTAGTAGACTACTGGTCACAGAGTTGTGATTCCTTGTAGTAAGGCTGCTAGCTACTGTAAGATGTGAAAGTACCTCTTCTTTTCTATTGTATTCAATTTGTCGGAAAGGTCCCAAGGTATAAGCTTTCTCATTCAATCTTGGATCAGATTTACATGATAGATCCAACACATGTCGTCAATGTGTTGTTCATCTCCTAACGGAGTTTCTATTAGTTGATTGCTGGTCATAGAGTTGTTACTTCTAGTAGTAAGGCTGCTGGTTACCGTTAGATGTGGAAGTATCTCTTATTTTCTATTGTGTTAACTTTGTCGGAAAGGTCCCACGGTATAAGCTTTCTTAGTCAAACTAGGATCAAATTTTTATGATAGATCCAAGACATGTCGTAAATGTGTTGTTCATCCCCTATAGTAGTTTCTAGTAGTAGACTGCTGGTCATAGAGTTGTTATTTCTAGTAGTATGGCTGCTGGCTACCGTTAGATGAGGACTTATCTCTTCTTTTCTATTGTATTTACTTTATCTGAAAGGTCCCAAGGTATAAGATTTCTCGGTTCAAACGCGAATCTGATTTACATGATAGATCCAGGACATGTTGCAACAGGGTGTTGATCTCGTAATGGAATTCATGTAGTAGACTGCTGGTCATAGAGTTGTGATTCCAAGTAGTAAGGCAGGTGGCTACCGTAAGATGTGAAAGTATCTCTTCTTTTCTATTGTATTTACTCTGTTGGAAAGGTCTCAAGGTATAAGCTTTCTCGTTCAAACTCGGATCAGATTTACATGATCGATCCTCGACATGTCGTAAATGTGTTGTTCATCTCAAAACGGAGTTCCAAGTAGTAGTATGCTGGTCACCCAGTTGTGATTCCTTATAGTGTGGGTGCTGGCTACCATAGGATTTGAAAGTATTTCTTCCCTTCAATTGTATTCACTCTGCCGGGAAGGTCCCAAGTTATATGTTTTCTAGGTTCAAATTCGGATCTGATTTACATGATAGATCCAAGACATGTCTTAACAGGGTTGTTGATCTCGTATCGGAGTTCCTAGTAGTAGACTGCTAGTCACAGAGTTGTGATTCCTAGTTGTAAGGCTGCTGGCTACCGTAAGATGTGAAAGTATCTTTTCTTTTCTATTGTATTCACTCTGTCGGAAAGGTCACAAGGTATAAGCTTTCTCATTCTAACTCGGATCAGATTTACATGATAGATCCAAAACATGTCGTAAATGTGTTGTTCATCTCCTAACGGATTTTCTAGTAGTAGACTGCTGATCCAAAACAGGTAGTAAGGCTATTGGCGACCGTTAGATGTGGAAGTATCTCTTCTTTTTTATTGTACTTTGTCGAAAAGGTCCCATGGTATCAGCTTTCTGGGTTCAAACTCGAATCTTATTTACATGATAGATCCCAGACATGTTGCAACAGGGTTGTTGATCTCGTGACGGAGTTCCTAGTTGTAGACTGCTGGTCACGGAGTTGTGATTCCTAGTAGTATGGCTGCTGGCTACCGTATGATGTGAAAGTATCTCTTCTTTTCTATTGTATTCACTCTGTCGGATAGGTCCCTAGGTATAAGCTTTCTCGTTCAAACTCGGATCAGATTTACATGATAGATCCAAGACATGTCGTAAATGTGTTCTACATCTCCTAACTGTGTTTCTAGTAGTAGACTGCTGGTCATAGAGTTGTTATTTCTTGTAGTAAGGCTGCTGGCTACCGTTAGATGTGGAAGTATCTTTTCTTTTCTATTGTATTCACTTTGTCGGAAACATCCCAAGGTATAAGCTTTCTCGGTTCAAACTCGAATCTGATTTACATGATAGATCCATTACATGTCGCAATAGGGCTGTTGATCTCGTAACGGAGTTCCTAATACTAGACTGCTGGTCACAGAGTTGTGATTCCTAGTAGTAAGGCTGCTGGCTACCGTAAGATGTGAAAGTATCTCTTCTTTTTTATTGTACTTACTTTGTCGGAAAGGTCTGAAGGTATAAGCTTTCTCATTCAATCTCGGATCAGATTTACATGATAGATCCTAGACATGTCGTAAATGTGTTGTTCATCTACTTACGGAGTTCATAGTAGTAGTCTGCTGGTCACCCAGTTGTGATTCCTTGTAGTGAGGGTGCTGGCTACCATACGATTTAAAAGTATCTTTTCCCTTCAATTGTATTCACGCTGTCGGAAAGGTCCCAAGTTATATGTTTTCTCGGTTCATACTCGGATCTGATTTTCATTTCAGATCGAAGACATGTCGCAACAGGGTTGTTGATCTCGTAACGGGGTTGTTGATCTCGTAACGGAGTTCCTAGTAGTAGACTGCTTGTCACAGAGTTGTCATTCCTAGTAGTAAGGCCGCTGGCTACCGTAAGATGTGAAAGTATCTTTTCTTTTCTATTGTATTCACTCTGTCTCACGTTGTCGAAAAAGTCCCATGGTATAAGCTTTCTCGTTCAAACCCGGATCAGATTTACATGATAGATCCAAGACATGTCGTAAATGTGTTGTTCATCTCCTAACGGAGTTTCTAGTAGTAGACTGCTGGTCATAGATTTGTTATTTCTAGTACTAAGGCTGCTGGCTACCGTTAGATGTGGAAGTATCTCTTCTTTTCTATTGTATTCACTTTGTCGGAAAAGTCCCAAGGTATAAGCTTTCTCGGTTCAAACTCGAATCTGATTTACATGATAGATCGAAGACATGTCGCAACTAGGTTGTTGATCTCGTAACGGAGTTCCTAGTAGTAGACTGCTGGTCACAGTGTTGTGATTCCTAGTAGTAAGGCTGCTGGCTACCGCAAGATGTGAAAGTATCTCTTCTTTTCTGTAAGTGCAGAAAATCTTATCAGGCTTTGAACAGTACTAGAATGTAACGGCTACTTTGTAACTCTCGCCGGAACCCTAGCACGTCGTCGGAA